>ML417303.1:61791-118131 GCA_005239525.1 Nicotiana knightiana | reverse complement strand
AAAAAAAAAAAAAAAAGGTGCAACACTCAATGTTGCTCAATTCAGCACTTTAGAAACCTTTTGATGCTTCATGGTGCTTTAAGATGAAAATTTGAACCTCTTTCTTAAGATTTTCATAGCAGTCCATTCAATACCAATCTATTACATCTCTCGATGGTTACAAACAGTGCAAGGGTAAAATATAGGAGAATACAACCAACAACTAGGGTGGTGGACTCTAGAACAGAACCTATCATTATTCCAAGTTAGTGAAATCCGACAAGTAGCAGTCGCAATAGATATCCTTTCCTGATAAAAAGCCTATCAAAAGGCAATGTGGCCCCGTGTTCAAAATACTCTCTTCTTTTGAAAGATAATGTATTAGACAAAATATTTTTCCTCTAAAGGAAATGGAAAGGGGAAATATTTCTCCATCAATATATTAGTTCTAAACCGCAAAGATGTTTATTTCTTCTTCTTTTTTTGGGTTTTGAGGGAGGGAGGGAGGTTGGAGACTGGAGATGGGGAAAATTATGCTGACCTCCCTCAAGCCAAAATGTAGAGGACCATCCCTATGACTATTGGTATTCCCTTTAGTTCAGTGTTATGCTACAAATGCACCCTTCTGCAGGCAACAATTAGTTTGATCGTTGAAATTAAGCTATTGAACCAACTATTTCAAAGTATATATAGATTCGACTACTGCTCGCTATTATGATTCATATAAAAATTTGATCAGTTTCTAAGTTGTTTTAAATATTATTTTCATTACCAAGACAAATTCAATATTGCATGCACTTGTTGGTCAAACAAATTTCACCAAAAAATTAATTATCGCTTCAAAAATAGAAGTGATCGTTGTAAAGGTTGTGAGAGGGGAGGTAGTTGTAATTACTAAAACTACTAGAAGGTTATTTGAATTCTAGAAAATTAGTCAGAAGGAAATTCTGAGAAATCTTTTTCTTAAACTAAATGAGAAAGTGAAGGAGACTGATTGTTTGGGATAGCTGCACAACGTGCATACACATAAACTCTTACTTGACATATAAGCTATATATCCTTTCCTCTTCTTTTTTTTTCTTTTTTTAATGGTCGTATATTCTATATATCTATTCTCAATGCCTGTATATCTTCCATTTAAATAGCACATCTTATTTCCCTATCACTGTCTCTATCACAGATAATAAGATGAACTGAGTACCACCACCCAGGTACCCAAAAAAATACATTTTTCCCTTTTACGACAAGCTTCAACACGTAATAGAAGATCAATGAAGCGTAAACACAAACGCCAAAAGTCCATTAACCCTCTCAAAGCTCACTAATATAACGAGCAGATACTTATGGAAAGAATCTGGGACATTAGGTGAGTCCTCGCTAATCGCCATTTCACACTTCTAATTTGATATACTAAAGAACTATTCAAAGTTGTGTTGGTTGAGGCATAATTGATTAGATGTGTTATCTTATTGAAATCAATTTCATTTGATAGATCAAAGAGTGAGAAATAAGTGAAGTGTAAAACTTATCCAAAAGAGAAAAGGTGAGAAGAGTTACCTGAAGTGTACAGGAGCATAACTACGAAAGAAGATTTTGGTCTTGGACATGTTCATTTCACGACATATCCAATCAACCAATGTCACAATTGACTTCTGAAATGCTGTCTCCACACTCATCGTCATATTGACCTCTCCACCTTCTTGGAAGTAGCATCCCCTGTCAAGGAAAAGCAATTCAAGAGTCATAAATCATCACATATATCAGATATTTCATCTCTACTAAAGCAATACACATTGAAAGTGCTTTAACATTCATACACCTGACATCCAAATAACTTGAGCTTCATCAGAATGAAAGAGAACTAAACTCCAGCACAAAGACTTGTTAGGCTACTTATCATTTTTAAAAAATATTATGGTTGCTTGATCCTAACAAAAGTATCATTTTCACTACACAATAGAACTAGAAGCACTTGTATGCTCATACAGTTCGTCCACAACAAGTCAACAGGTTTTTATCAACCTAACCTCATCTGACCCGTTTCATTTCAATAAGTAGGCCAATCTAAAGGCTGAGCAAAACGATGGGGCAAAACATATTCAAGCAGCTCTTTTATTGCTATTACATATGCCCTATGAAAAAAGTAGAGCTGAACTGAAGAATTTTTCTGTATTAGATTAATTAATTGGATCATTAATACCAAATCATGCACATGGATACATGTTTATGCCCTTCCGAGTCACGCGTATAAATGAAATTACATAGATCCAAGGCATAATTAATGCATGGGGACAATTTAAAGGAAGTTGGAACTCAAACATTTCAGTACTCAACCCAACCATCCGTTCATTTAAGCACAGGAAGAGGTCCAATACTTGGAAATGCTCTGTTAATGCTAATTGTTATTTAAGTAGTTCAATGGTTATTGGAGGATTCTGACAATCTATAAAAAGATTTGATTGCTAGCATTCTCAAACTACTATATATGTCATGGTTGTAAACTACTCTCTTATGGATACCAATCTTTAGCAGCTCTTTTATTATATATTCCTTTTGCGGTCGAATAATTATTAAGCTGTCCTAATTCCTATCTCTAGCTTCCCTACAAGGGAGATAAAGATAACAATAACAAGACTAAAAAAAAAAGGTGCCTGGTATAGCATTTAACTATGTTAACCATCAATAATAGATACTAACAATATCAGCCATATGTCTAGCCACTCTAGTAGATTTCCTATTGTACTTAAGAAATAATCAAGTGCAAGTATCATATTCCGTTCATCGGACGTTAGTCAAAGGAAAAAAGGCTCTGACTGAAAGGAAAGAAAAGAGTTTACCCTCTAATTGTTTTCTCATAATTCCACCAGTGACCACTGTTGAAAATCAAAATATCTGCACCTTTCCACTTAGCAGAGCTCCAATCCATCTGATCCAGCTTCACCGTCATTTTAACATTTCCGGGAGCCCCAGAAGGCGCACGGCTTTGCAGCACTATGAATGGCGCTCTGTAATACTCAACTGTGCAGTTGTAATCCCTGAACTTAAAGATTAAAGAACCCATGTGCTTTGTGATTGGACTACCGTTAACTTCATATATCGAGCTGTTATCAGTAACTGCTGAAGACAACAAACAGAGAAGAGACTCCCACTGGTTTCTTCCTATTGAATCTCCAACAAACACCACCCGTCGGTTCCTCAGCTTTTCTAGCATATATTTTGCATCAAATCTGTTCACAAAGTAGAAAATAACATTAAATTTTGTTTTCCAAGTTCAATCAATTAAATTTTGTCTTCCTATTGAATCTCTCAAAATACAGCACAATGAGGAAGTACAGAACTCCACTGCCCCAATTTATATGAGAGTGTTTGACTGAACGCCGAGATTAAGAACAAAGAGTTTTGAAACTTGTGATCTAAAACATGTCATAGAGCTTAAATGGAGAAACATGGTCAGATAGCTGACTCTAACTTATTTGGGACTGAAGTGCAATCGTACTTATAGTTGTAGTTGTAGTAAACATTCTTGTTGCTATAAATCATCTCATTAAGGTATAATCATAAATTTAAAATTAATATGTATATGTGCCATTTTGTCTGGGCAGACTAGAAAGAACAGAAGTGTCGCATAAATAGGGACAGAATGAGTAATAAATTATAGTGTGTCAAGCTAATAGTTACCAGTTTAGTTCATTCCTTTAGAAAATCAATTATGACAAGCTGTGCAAGAAAAATGAAAATTCTGCCTAAAAAGATGTTACCAGCAGAACATAAATACACAAGACAGAGCAATACAATTAATATTTCATTGTTTGAAACAAACCAAAAATTTAAGTAAATAAATGAATAAATTTAAAATAATAATAATAAATAAAATAAAAAAACAACCTGGGCAAGTTGCAATCTTTAGGCTGCCAACGCCATTTAGTATAGAAATTATCAGGCCTACCATTTTCAGAACAACGAAATCCTTCATCCAAAAACCTACAATCTTTTGACTGATAAAGTGGATAATTCTCATCCCACACCCAATTTCCATCAAAAATATCACAACCATCACCACCTTTTTCCAAAAATCCCACCTTTTCGTTTCTGTTGATAGTACTATTTACTAACGAATAGTCATTAAGGCCAAACCAGGTAACAAAAAAAGAGGGCCCACGAAAACGAGAACCAGTGTTCAGTACTGTGCTATAATCCAACAAGAAAAGACATAAGAATATGCAAAGAACGAAAAAGAAGTAGCCAAGAAGTCTAGGTGATGGTTCTAAGGGCTTCAAACGCTTGAATTTCTTGAAAAAATCAAAGTGGGTCGTTGAGTTAAACATTCTTGGAGATTGGTTTCCACTCATCTCTGCTTTTTGAGTACAGAAAACTACAGTTTTAGAAGCAAAGTACTAAAGAACTCTAGAGTCTAAAAGACGAGAAGATTGAAGAACACTTGTACCATTACACCAGCCACTAATAGGCACGAACTTAATATGTTAAAGACTTTTTTTATTAATTAATTAATGTTAAAAATGGGGGATGTGTACATGCAAAAGCTTTTGAGTTGATTACAGAAATGTGGGCCTAAAAGAGAGAGAGAGAGAGAGGGGACAGAAGTTGGGGAAAATGTGGATAATGATGAGGTGGGGTTTGGACAAAGGCAAACATTTCAAAAAAAATAAATAAATAAACGGCAAAAAACGGGTATATATGCAGAAAAACCGCATTTAACTCCCTCATTGGCTATTTGCTTAATTTCGAAAGTGTTTTGGTTTCGTATACTTTTACTCTTATCATCTTTTGTGAAGGTTTACAAAATCCGACAACATGAATATGGAATGAACGGATGGTTTAATGCTTAAATGTTAAAATTCTTTTTATTGCTGATATTAAGAAATTAACATGTAATATTCCCTTTACTATATGGCAGAATAAGGATTTAAAATTTAAGTGTTCAAAATTCCAACATTTCAAGTTATTGGATAGTATATATTTAATAGTAATTTTTTAAGATAAATACCAAAGTTAACTACCACACCAGCTCCTTCCTGATTTTATGTGACACTATTTTGTTAATAATACGTTCAACAAAATCTGACATTTTTTATATTTAAAAATAATATAATTTTTATTTTTTTATAGCCATGTAAATATTATGTTATATTGTGATTATAAGTATCAAAAAATTGATAATCACATAAATATCATAACATGTGTAAAATAATAAATTTTGAAAATATATTAAACTCTGTTAATTTAAGTGACGTTACATAAATTAAAACGAAATGAGTGAGTTTTGTCTTCTTTGTTATGGTTACTAAGCCATAAATGACCATCGAAGGATGTGGTGTCGTGAATGTGACTGCTCTTCTCTTAATCAGAGGTCTCGGATTCGAGTCCTGGGTATGGAAAAATCTTCGGTAGGGAGCGCCTCCCTCCGAATGGGGCCCTACGCAGCGCGAATCCGGAGGGCTCCGATGCGGGTACCGGACACCGAATGAGAAACCAAAAAAAAAAAATATATACTAAGGACGGTTCCTTTTTCTTTTCAAATACGGGATCTTTATGTAAAATGCCGATCATATTTATTGTTTATTTTTTATGATCATATATATAAATTATATAATGATTATATATACATAATATACAAATTATACATAATATGATATCTCTCTCAGCTATTATTAGTTAAAGCAGTTGGATGGATGAGTTAATTCTTCTATTATTTATTTTTGTGATTGTAGAAGTGACAGCAGAAAAGCAGAAAGGACAAGGGTGGTAACGAGGAGAACGTGTAGCCCTGCGTGGGGTCGTGGCAACAAGTCACTCGAATATGCGGAAGTGCGAAAGAAATTTAATATTATATTATTATTCAATCATCTCAAAAACATTATTTTCCTGAAAAGATAAACTATATTTTTTAATATAAAACTTCTTTACGTTGTGACTATTTATGTATACATATTTAAAAAAAAGAGGTGAGTTATCTCTGAATTCTAGAATCCTAGAACCTATGGAATATACATAATTCTAAAGTTGAGTTGACTTGATTATAATAAAAAATACGTAATCAACTAAAGATACTTGTATTATTCTTTTTTATATTTAATACATTTTAAAATAGTGCAAATTAAAGAAATCGAGAACAAAACGTACCATTGCCTGACAGGTCTGTACTACAGTTTTATTTTTCTTGAAGGCTTTGGAAACAATAATGAAGACCAAAGATCCGATTAAGAAGAATGTTGCAGTCAACGATCGAGCATTTGATTGAATTTTATTAATTATAAAATTAATACTATTATTTAGGCCTCTTCTTTTCATGGACCATAGTTGAGATTGTTGTAGCCATTCAAAATTTATTGAATTTAAAATAATTTGGACTATATTAGTTCAAATAAATAATTTGGACTAATATAATTGGATCAACGATATAAGTCCAATATATATGGATTAAATAAATAAGTCTTAATCTATTGATCTTGCTCATTTGGTTAGGTTACAAGTGATAAGTTCACTTCATTAGGCCCAATATGTCATCTTCCTAGAGGCTCATTTTGGTGTCACGTGTCAAATGACGTGGCATACTAAGTCAAATAAAAGAGCCAATAAAATCGTGTCACGTGTCAAAATGACAAGGCATGCCAAGCCAAATTAAAAGGCCAATGAAACCGCGCCACGTGTGCAAGTGACATGTTCTGGCCAATCAAATGCTGTCTTGTAACGCTTCAATTTGATTGGTCGGAAAGAGTTTGTTCTTATCATAACTCTTCCATCACACAACTATAAATATGGGTCTTCATAACCTAGAAAAGGGACCAGAAGTTATAACAAGAAGCAAGAGAGAACTCACGGATGAAACGCCGCAAATTTCTCTACAAGTTTCAAGCTTCGAGCAATCAAGTTCAAGTTCAAGAAATCAAGTTCAAGAAATCAAGTTCAAGCTCAAGAACAAAGAACAAATTAAGATTCAAGGAGTACGAGTTCAAATCAAAGCTCGTACTAGTTGAATTCAAAATCATCGTTCGCGACAATAAACATAGATTCTAGATCAAGCACAAAGGCTCTTGAATTTATTTACTATTGAAAAAATAATCAGAGGATTCATAGAGATTGTACACTCATATTATTTGACATCAAATATTACGATTGTTGCGATATTTTTCGGCCTCGATTATTTTTTTGATGCAAATTTATTGTCTACAAATTCTGGCACGCCCGGTGGGACAATCTCTACCTCTCATATCAATTTTTCAATTACCAAAGTTTAAGAACATCGAAATGTATTCAAAGAAAATCAACCCCAAATCCACTTCCACTAAGGCTGCTATTTCTGGTTCTACACTGACGTAGAAAGTATCCTTGATGTTACCTTTGGAAGCTTTGGACCAACTATAAGGAGCAAGGCAAGCTCTTTAGGACAACAAGCACTCCAAGTGTCGTCTGTATCAACCCCTATTTTCGGATCTTCATCTTGAAAAGGAGCAAGATCTTCCACAAACGCACCTGAAGGAGGAAGCGATGTTGCTGAAAAGATTAAGAAAACTCTTGTTGTGCTTGACCTCTCCGGATCCAAGAACTTTGGTGTGAAGGAAGATGATGATACTTCAAGTGATGGATCATCTCCACTTACACCGCATAGCGTGAACCAAATTGAGGATCAACCTGTGTGACAATCCATGCTACTCTCTATCGTCCACAACAATCATGCAAGACATGGTGACAAACACTTCATCTATGGAGGAGCAGTTGGCAAAATTGACGGAAGCAATCGATGGCTTGACCAAATGCATGCAAAATCAAGATGCTAGAATCGACAAGCTAACATACAGGGTGGGAATCTTGATGGAAAAAGAATCCACCCACGCACGTGAAAATCTCCCAGAAGTTTTAGAGAGTGATTCTCCCCCAAGACAAGTAGCATACACTAAGGTTATCCTTGTCTCATATGAAGGAATGATTCCAATCGATCAACTGAAGGAACTATTAAGAACAAGTATGAAGTTGCTACCAAGTCCTCCCTTACATACGCAAAGTCGTACACTGCAAGGGTCAATATATTGAAGATGCATGTTGGCTATCAACCTCCAAAGTTTCAACAGTTTGATGGTAAAGGTAATCCAAAGAAACATGTGGCGTACTTCGTTGAGACGTGTAACAATGCTGGGACTTATGGAGATTACCTCGTCAAGCAGTTTGTCCGCTCACTAAAAGGAAATGCTTTTGACTGGTACACAAACCCCGAGGCTAAATCTATTGATAACTGGGATCAACTAGAGCAAGAGTTCCTCAATCGCTTTTATAGCACGAGACGTACTGTGAGTATGATAGAACTTACAAATACTCGTCAACTAAAGGGTGAACCAATTATCGACTTTATCAATCGTTGGAGGAATGCAAGCCTCAACTGCAAAGAGAGGCTTAGTGAAGCTTCTGCATAGAGATGTGCATCCAAGGCATGCATTGGGGACTGCGTTACATCTTGCAATGTATCAAGCCTAGCACATTTGAACAACTTGCAACTCGTGCCCAAGACATGGAGTTAAGCATGGCCTCCGTTGGAAACGAAAGACTGCCAACTATGAGCCTCGCAAAAGGAACGACAAGCAAGAAGTCAGGAAATGGAGCAAATTTTTACCCAAGTCTGAAAACGAATAAGATATGAATGTCAACACATCACATGTGAAGTTCACAATGAAGGTGGGCAAGAAGCAGAGTACGAAATCCACTTCTTTTCAAGATAAACCAAGTGGAAAGTTGACTCTAAGAGAAATGCAAGAAAAGGAGTAGCCATTTCTGGATTTTGATATGCCAGCAACTTTTGAAGAACTCCTCGAGTTAAATATCATTAAGTTTCCGGAGATGAAGCAGCCAAATGAAGTTGGTAAAACGAATGACCCAAATTACTGCAAATACCATTGACTCGTGTGCCACCCTCTAGAGAAGTGCTTTGTCTTCAAGGACAAAGTTATGGAATTGGATCGTGAAAAGAAGATCGTGCTTGAAGATGAGAAAGTAAGAACAACCAAGTCTCTATCACCTTTGGCTCATTCAGTCCAGATAAATTATGTAGTTTTAAAGAAAGCAAAGATGAAGAATTACTGGAGAACAACAAAGTTGAAGTCGATCAACCTGATGATGATGAAGGTTGGACGTTGGTGACTCGTCGTATATGACACAAAAGGAGCCCACGAAAAGAATCAATAGAACAACCAACAAGGACAATGATGGTAAAAATACCAAGAAAACGAAATCCAGTTAAGCATTTGAAGAAGGAAAAATTGGAAGTGCACTACCTTCAAAAGCTAGGACATCTAGTGACCTTAGAGGAGTTCTTGCCATGTTGGTTCTGCACGAAGATTTCCCAAGAAAATAGCGAGGCCTTTTGTTGCCATGCTGACAAAGGGGAAGAAAAGAGTGATGACCTATTGTTGGCACCATCTTTGGAAAAGCTCATCGAGTCTATTCCTCAAGAAGTTAATGCTTGTGAGAAAAAAGTTACGTTCACGAATGACGATCTTATACTAGGTGACACTCCTCATAACCGCCCATTATACCTGGTTGGCCATATGTGCGATGAAAGAGTAAATCGAATTTTGGTTGATGGAGGATCCTCAGTGAACATCTTGCCAATTTTCATTGTAAAAGAACTTGGCATTCCCATGAACGAACTCTCAGAAAGTCATGTGATGATTCAAGGGTTCAACCAAGGCGGGGAAAGAGCCATAGGCGTAATCAGGTTGGGGATCACCATCGAAGATATGCAATTAAGTGCATGGATGCATGTGATTGATGCAAAGACTTCATACAATGTCTTGTTTGGAAGGCCTTGGACACATGAGAATAAAGTGGTTCCATCTACCTACCATCAATGCTTGAAGTACTACGAGGGTGAAGTTGAGAAGAAGATAGTTGCTGATGACGAGCCATTCATTGAGGCTGAGTCACACTTCACCGATGCAAAGTTCTACTTGAAGAACCGCATTGTGAAAGAGCTAAAACCTGATGATGTCACGAATAGCAAGAATGAAGAGTCAACAACTAAGAGAGTTGAGGTGGTTGCCGACAAAATCAAAGTTGTTGCTGAGGAGGTACACCCTAACCCAAATGAATCCCATAAAGGGAACATTGTGTCTCAAGGCAAGAAAGTAACTTCTGCTCTCCAATATATCCGTAAAAAGAAGAAAGATGAAGGTGAATAATTTGATCTCCAAACAAACATGCTAAAGGGGTTAACTCTTCCGATCAAATGGATTGAGGCAATAAAGTTTCCCCGAAGCTACTTAAAAAATTTGTGTCTCAAAATTCACCACAAGATATAGCACTTCCTACAAAGCATACAGATGAAGGTCTTGATCCCAATGCTTACAAGTTATTTGCAAAGGCTGGATACAATCTCAATGAGCCGTCAAAGTAAGGGAAGCTCCCATCAGAAGTTGCTACAAGGCAACCACGTGAAGGTTTGGGATATAAACAACCCTCACCGGTGTGCATCTCCATAAGAAGGGCGAGCAACAATTATGTCACTGTGGAAGATGAATCTGCCACTTCTAACAAGCCTTTTGTCTTTGATCGACTTGAAAAATCAACTGTGAGGACTTCTGTATTTGAGAGATTAGGTCCATTAAAGAAGGGGAACAAGTTCCAGAGAAATTATTCAAGCATAAGAATACCCGCTTCGCCCAGAATCCAGAAGATCTCTAAGGATTTCCAAAGTATCACTACTAGAAATTCGATAAAAACCGACCACAGTTGACCGACAACTTTGGTCGATCAAAAAATAGGCCAAAAAAATTTCTCAAAATATTTTTTTTTACGAAACCTACCAACTTTGGTTGGTTTTCTTTGGCGCAAAAATGCAAAAAACTATTTTTGAATCCCGTAAAATTTATTTTTCAAGAAATCGATAAAATTTGGTCAATTTTTTACTTAAAATAATTAAAATTAATATTAAAAAATAACTGAAATCGGTCGGTTAATTCTGCTGGTCATTTTAAAAAATTGACTGAATTTGGTCAGTAATTTTATTTTTTAATAAAACCGACCAACTTTGGTTGGTTATTTTCATGTGAAAATTCGATTAAAGAGTATAAATGAAATAAAAGATAGTCTTATAACAAAATGCACTAATGGTCTAGTGGTAGAATAGTATCCTGTCACAGTACAAACACTGATTCGATTCCCAGATGATGCATTATTACATAATTAAAATACCGACCAACTTTGATCGGAAAAAATGACCAACTTTGGCTTTTTTTTTTTTGAATTTAATTGACCGATCAAAGTTGGTCGGTAATTCTCGACCAACTTTGGTTGGTATGCCCTTCCGACTTTCAAAATACCGACCACACGTTAATGGTCGCGTTTTGGACGGTTATTGGCCATTACCGACCAACTTTGGTCGATTTTTTTGGACGATTTTTTCCGAATTTCCAATAGTGTTTGATTCCTTCAAGAATGAGGCGACAAACAAAACTTGTGGTTTCATGTAAAGAAGTACTGAAGGTGAAATCATATAATGTGGTATACACTAGCGAACGTGATGAAGACAAAAAAAGTATGGGTTCTTCGTATCATGTTATTGCACAAGGCGAACATGGTGTTTCATCTCTAATAGAGAATGACGAGAAATTGGAAGACGTTTCACCATGTTATCACATATCCTTCAATGATGGGGACCCTCAAGAAGATGAAGATGCAAAGGATGCTCCGCCTGAATTTGAAGAAGGGATAAAAACAACAATGGACGCTTTGAAAGAAGTAAACATTGACAAAAATAAAGAACCGAAGTCCACTTATCTAAGTGCTTTACTAGCGGCCGATAAAGAAAGCACTTATAAAATCAACCTGAAGTTATAAGTTGGTCATCTCCAACCTATCAATTTCAACTTATAAAATTTTTGTTTGACCAATTATTTACTATTTTGTTCTTAATTTTTTTTCTTTTGTAATTCCCGAAATACTCTTCCTAAATCAAAATCATAATCATCTCTCTGTTTCATTTTCGTCATTCGTCATTTTTAATGTAATGTAAGATTATATTTCTTTTAAATGGTTTTAAGTATACTTCAATTATTTAAATAAAAAAAGTGATTATCAATAATTTTCTGCCAATATCAACGGTTAAGTATCCGTCTCAGTACTTCTATTCAAATATATAAGGTTTTAGCTATAGAATCAGTACTTAATAGTGTTTTTCAGAACGTGATACTTAATCATCTAACCCAGATAGATTCTCTTGTCGCATATTCCTGTTCTTTTAAATTTTTTTGTTGATTTAAAAGTGTTCATCGTCATTCGTCAACATTCATATCCCAAAATGTCGTTACTTGTTTTAAATAAAAAACTTTGCTAATATATTATATGTACCATGAAAATTTCAGTTGTTTTCACTTTTCTATTTCTTTTTCAAACCACTTCTCATTTTTCACGTCAAAGTTTCTCGTTTATTATATGCTGTCACTAATCACTATACAAAAGTTAAAGGAACATGTTACATCTTCTCGATAATTAGACACTTCTTTTTTAGTTTCCCACCCGATATCCGGTACTCGCATTGGGGTTCGACTAAATCCGGATTCGCACCGGGAAGTTCCACATGGGAGGTATAGCCCTCCCTAACAAAGGTGACTCCATACTCAAGAACTCGAACCCGAGACCTCTGATTAAGGATGAAGAAGTACTTATTACTCCACAACAATCTTTGTGGGTGATAATTAGACACTTCGTTATCGCTACTATAATAGCTCAAAATTCAAATTCTAGTGACGGACATGATAACGCTGCGTTTAGAGGCACCACCGCTCAACGTACCTGTTTGTCTGTCCCACGTCTATGGTGTTAACTGTTACACGGTTTGAAACACTGTCGATAAATAGAACCGTGACTCGGCTTATTCGGAATTTCAAAAAGACGAGTACAATATTATTAAGAAGTAAATTCATGATTTGGTTTCACGGTTTAACCTATTATTGAATTTATTATACATTTTTAGCTAATATACCACCAGGCAATGTGTTTAATTTGGCAGTTTTTAAAAAAAAATTATAGGTTTAACTTAATTTTTGTACATATATATTTGTAAAAAATATTGAGATCAATTGAACTCACCGACTATATGATACATCGTCCACTGCTACTATTATTCATATACATATATGATTTAATTATATAATATTTTACGATGCAAAAAAAAAAGGTGAATATAAAATCCAATGTGTCAGACTTGTGAATTTTGAAGGAAAAAAAACCATAAAAATAAGCATGGGTTCAAAGAAAGGATCCCCTGAATATCAGGCAGTTATTATTAAACGGGGTCGAATTGCTTTACGAAATGCAAACAAGGAAAGAAAGAAAAAGAATAGGTATTAAACTATACTAAAATGCAAGAAAGGACTTATAAAGGTACATCCAATAAGATTGCACCATATAACTCTTGTGCTTGAATGTATAAATATATACAAAAATTTAAGTATTTATGAAGAAACTAGACGAGGAAAGGCCGTATACGAGTCCAATATTGTAGTCTTAAAATTATTGTTTGTCGAGATTCAATTAATTTTTTGATAAATAAATTGATTCATGTTATATTCATTTAATCACGGATAAAAAATGATATTGAGGATCAGAATTTATAATTAGTTTATGTTAATAATTTACTTAAAATTAAATCATAAATTATAATCTGTTTAAATTGCTCTAATTAACATAAAAAGACTACGTGCTATAATACTCATTTTTAACATCCACATCAAACATAACATCAAATTGAAAATTTAATTTTAATGGCATTATTTTCCTATTTGAATATTTTACAAGAGAATACATCAAAGGTGCAAGTGAACTATATTAACAAATTTTCTAGAATAAGAAGCTTACCAATATATATGTAAACTATTTTTGAATACGTCCAAATTGGTTTCACAAGAGTTTCAACAGTGGGAACAATCAGCTACTTGATGAAAGTTAACACGAACAATATCATTCTTTAAAATACGATAAAAGATTAAAAAAAATTACTATTAATTTAAAAAATTAAGTTTACTTTCTCTGTGAAAATTTCTAATTAACAAAACCAAAATTAATAATTTTACCAATGAGAAAAAATGAACGTTTCAAATGATCATTTGCATGCAATACTCTCCATAAAAGTAATCTAATTAACATAAAGTAATATTTAAAGAAGTGTTGTAATTATGAAAATATGTGTCCCATATATATCAATAATAGTTAACATTTAAGAATTACAAATAAAATAAATTTTTTTTGAAATGATAAATATACACTTGTTCTACCAACTTATATAGAAATACATAATTGCTTTACATGCTTTACATAGTTTAGCATGTGTGCACGCATGTAAACCCCTGCTCTCTACATTGGTTCTCCACTTAAATCCGCCACTAGTCTGTGATAAGGGTCGATTTCGTAAGCTATGCCTAACCCACGCATTGCCCACGCTGCACCGGGTATGCCTCATTTTGTTAGGAGTTCATTACTCAAATGATCACTCAATTATCGAAAATTATAAATTAAAGTTACTTTTCTTCTGTTTGTAACATGAAAGTCACTCAACTATTCCTATTGCATACAGATGATCATTCAACCGAAACTATCAAACTTTTTCGTGAAAAAATATGATGTAGCAGTCCAAATAGACTTTTTATATTTTTGGACCATATATAATAATTATCACCCAAACAAATAACAAAAAATTCACCCATACACCCAACTCGACCCACTAAAAATAAAAATCCACCGCTAAATAAAATCAAACACTAAAATGCATCCTTGTTGTGAATGCATCTCTCTTTTACTTATTAAAAGCAAATTTCTTCTTTTTTTCATGATTTTACTCTAGGTTTATAAGATAATAATAGGTACGAGGTTAAGGATTAAGGACTATTTTGCGAAAGATCATGGGCTAACTAGCACACAATCACACACAAAGCAAATAGAGAAGAAAAAACAACACAAGGATTTAACGAGACAAGCCTAATCCACGGGGCAAAACCAGAAAGAGTTTTCCACTATGAATGAGAAGAAAAGCACAATACAATCTCTAGAATCCCAACTACAACCCCTATATATAAATTCCAAAAGGCCCCAAACCTATAAGAGAAATGTTTCGCAATATGACAAGGACAATAGCTTTTCCTTTCCAAAATCTATTAGGACAATGGGTTTCCTAAACATATAGGGATTGTGAATTTCCTAAAAATACACGAAAATAATTCAGCGCACAAAATAACATACTAGAGTGACATAACTTCTTTTCTCAATGACCTGTATTCTTCTTTTCACGGTTTTCTTCTACTTTTTATAAAATAATAATGGGTGCGAGATTAAGGATTATTGTGAAGCCATGAAAAAAAAGGTGTTTTTTCATATGAAGAAGAGAGATGCAATTGCAATAGGGATGCATTTTAGCATTAGATTTTTACTTTTAGCATGTTAGGTTGGGTGTATGGATGAATTTTTTATATTTTATTTGGGCGTTAATTATTTTATTTGGTCCAAAAATATAACAAAAATCCATATGTACTGCCATCATATTTTTCCACTGGAAAGTTTGATAATTTCGATTAAGTGACTATTTGTGTGCAATAGGAATAGTTGAGTGGCATTCCTATTACAAACGAAAAAAAAATAACTTTAATCCATAATTTTGGATAGTTGAATGATCATCTGATTAATGGGCTCATATTTTTACCAATCTTTTTTCTGTGTTTTGCTCCTAGTTTTCTTTTACCCTTCATTGCCAGAAAAAGGATCAACCATATTAAAAGTGATAAATATAAGATTACAGATGCGTTAAAGGTGCACCTCTGTGTTGTAAATTTTGGATTCACTTCTATATTCATATTGGCTTTCGCCATTAACAAGGCTACCACATTGACTATCAGTTGCCAAGGATGTCAAGACTGCTCTCAATAAATTAGAAAGGGGATTGCGTAGAAGAAGTTTGTCTTTCATAAGAATGTCATATATCAAATTATCCTTAGATCTTAGATCGGTTGAGTGGTTTCATTTGAAAATGAAATTGTAACGTGTTTATGAATCGAATGAGATTCCAACTAGAAAATGGTTGGATTTGCGAGCAGTGTGAAAGGAACAGTCTTGAATCTTTTGAAAAAAGAAAAGATCACCACCACATTGTCGATATCTATAGTTCCAGAGTGTTGAACTTGGATAAAACAAACACAAGTTCTACAACTAGTGTGATCATAAATTGCAAACCCTTATGGTAAGCTGTCTACAACACGTACGGTGTCGACCCTCCCCCAACCCTGCGTGGATACATGGTGCAAAAATACATGATGCTTTTTGCACCGATTTGTCCTTTTTTCAAGAACTTACAAAACGATATGGCTTTTGCCCTCTAATTCTAACATAAGCTAGCAGAAAGCTCTCGCTTAAATACATATCAAAATATGCGCCAAGACATAGCCAAGGTAGTCTTCAATGAACGAGGCTACAAGTTTATTTAAACAAAGATCATCACCTAAAAGTATATGGATCGAAATCTGACCAAACGAGAATCTATGTGAAGAGGAATGGCAAAGGGTCAATTGGGCCGAAGTCGTATTCATACAACACTATAGCGACAAGCACCTCGACCGTGCTCAGAATGCTTGTACAACGAAGTGGATGTTACGGCATTTCAGAGGGTCAAACAACAATACAGTTAAATGACTTAGGTACTCTGGCTAANCACTTCTTCACTGACAGGGGAAGGGAATCAGAGGATCCATCTTGTAAATGAGAGAAGGTTCAGAACCTTGCTATTCACTTTTGTAGCCATCATTATGGAATAAATAAAGACATACCTCGTGGCCATTAATGGTGAATCCTTTCTTTCTTCTTTATTTACATTATGGAGCAACGGTGTCGAGAATGAAAGCTCATCATACACGTTAGATCTTTTTCATAATCTTAATGAGTTCATGAGCTTAACCTTACCCAACTTTTCTTACTTAGTATTCATTGATCTAGAGTTAATTATCTTTGGCTAGAATTTATCCTCTATCTTCTTATTTAATTAGCTTAACAAAAAGTCTCATACTTTTTGGTCAAACAATTTGGTGTCGTCTGTGGGGATTTTCTAGCCAAAGCCTCAGTTCCCTCTAGATCCAAACATGGTCTTAGCTATATCCCCCATTCAGTGAAGTTTCATCCTTTCATTACGAATGTAGACTTGCGAAACCGGTCGGTAAACCCCCAAAACCGAAAGATCAACCAAGGATAAATCCTTACGCGAAATCGGAGTTATGCCCGGTTTACACGAAAGCTGCGTTGCACCACAGCAGCAGCCCTGATGCATTGTGAGCATGAGCCATCATAGTGGGACTACGACTACGCATACCAAGCACGTCCGTAATCCCATTTCCAGGTTAGCACCCAACACCTTCCACACCCTGCGCATGCCGCCTTCCCTCCTACTATATGAGATGATGCTTGTTGTGTAATTTACTGCTAAAATACTCCTCGTCTATATGTTCGTGGTATGACTTACATTTCTATTATCTTTGCATGCCCGGGACTAAGACGAACTGGGACTCGAACTCGAAATCCTAACGGGTGGAGTGGACCGTCCACCCACGAGATGCCCAAGCTCAACCAATGATGAGGTTGAGCGCGAAGCCGGCATCAGGCCTAAAACTAGCACCAGAGTACAGAACAAGACGAGCCGCCATGCGGTGCGATCCCTATGTCATTGCCAAACGAGGGGACTTCCCAGGTCTAAAGAGCACAGCCGACGAGGTAAATGTGGTCAATCCCCTTCATTCATCAGCTAACCAGCCGACCAAGGTAACAAAACGATTCCATGTACTTCTAACCCGCTATTCCTTTTTTTTTAAAAGGAAGTGAAACAGAGAACAGGGACGTCCTCCCAAATACGCGAACGAAGGCTAGCCGACATACAGTCTCTAAGTTCCTCCCTACGGCAAACGGCAAATTGGGAACCTCCCCCCCCCCCCACACACATACCGTACCATACTACAGATAAAAGAGAAACGGCTCAGAACAAGCCGACGTCATTGAAAAACAACCTCTATAGCCTGGGACTGGGCGGTGAGCCCAAGAAACGTACAGTCTCCCCAACACAAGCAGAACATGAATACGAAAAGCTTGTATGCTCGTTATGACGATGCTACACCAATTCAGCCGACTAAATACGACGAATCATATCCGAACTTCGTTCGAACTAATCGAGTCCCAAGGTGCCCAGAAGCCTAAGCAATAAGTTCATCGCCCGTCCCGTCAACGGTCTCTCCAGGCCTAGCAATGAAGGGACTAGATAGACTGGGACTCACCCCAACGCATACATAAACTACGCAACAACGCATGATATTCTCCAATAAAAGCAAGGCAGCATGTGACATTCTTACCACTCCACCGAACCCGCACATCACCAAGAAATTACAATTCGACCTTGTTCAAACTACCAAGTAAGGTTCGACCTAGCTCGAAATCATTACGGGTCACAATTCAACCTCATTCGAATTTACACTCATGCGGCCCCCGGCCATCGCCAAGCGAAAGTACAATTCGACCTCGTTCGAACTACCAAGTAAGGTTCGACCTCGCTCGAATTCATTACGGGTCACAATTCGACCTCGTTCAAATTTACACCCATGCGACCCCCGACCATTGCCAAGCAAAAGTACAATTCGACCTCATTCGAACTACCAAGGTTCGACTTCGCTCGAACTCATTACGGGTCACAATTCGACCTCGTTCGAATTTACACCCATGTGGCCCCGGCCATCGCCAAGTGAAAGTAAAATTCGACCTCGTTCGAACTACCAAATAAGGTTCGACCTCACTCGAACTCATTATGGGTCACAATTCGACCTCGTTCGAATTTACACCCATGCAGCCCCGGCTATCACCAAGCGAAAATAAAATTCGACCTCGCTCGAATTAACAAAATAAAATTCGACCTCGTTCAAGTAACAAGTCAAATTCGACCTCATTCGAATTAGCAAGGAAAGTTCGATCTCAACTAACAAAATAAAATTCGACCTCGTTCAAATTAACAAGTAAAATTCGACTTCGTTCATTAGCAAGACAAATTTAGCTTCATTAGAGTTAACAAATTAAGGTTTGACCTCCCTCGAATTAACGTGATGAAGTTTGATCTCACTCGAATTCTCAATTGAAAGTCAGGGACTCACCACGAGAAAATCCGAAGATCTTTTTTTTAAAAAAAGAGAAAGAAGAAGAGAAGAAAGCCAGGAATGTACCGCCAAAGACAAACTAACAATCATATTCAAAAGATGTACATGCGCAACAGTGCATTACGAAAGGCCAAAACGAGCCCCTACAAAAAAAAACGACGACAGGCAACGCCAAAGAAAAGAACAAAAAAAAAAGCTAAGTACAAAAAGCTACAAGACTTCACTCAGCCTCATCTCCACCATCGTCCCCTCCAGCACTATCATCATCAGAAGAAAGCCCATCTTCAATCTCAGCATCCCCACCGGCCTCCGGTGTCGCGGGGTCATAGCCACAGGCAAGACGAGCCTCGCGTGCTTTAACACGAGCATCTTCAAAAACAGCCTCAGGAACGTTCCCCGCCGCCCACAAGTCCTTATATATATCTCGTTGGGCCTCAACATGGATCCACATCTCGTACAAATGGCGGGGGAAAGCAACATAGGCGGGTTCTTGAGGAGGGGCATGAGCCAACCATTGCGCCTTCTTGGCCTAGAGGGCCACAACTTGATCACCCAGGTTCAAGGCATCCTGCTCGAGCACACCGATCCGCTCTTCGAGCCTTACCTCCCTCAGCGCAGCCGTCTCCCTCTCAGCCTCCTGCTCAGACCTGAGGACCAAATAGTGTCTTCCTGTGCTGCTATCCTCGCCAAAACCGCCTCTCGGGCTCCCTCGGCCCTCTCTAACTCGGTCACCTTCCTCTTTAACTCATCCACCTTCTCCGTCCACTCTGCACTTAGATTGGCGACTCTAATGGCATTCTGCTCAAGCTCGTCTCGCAAAGACAACACCTTCGCATGAAGATCCTCGCACTCCTACGCAACCACTTTACCCACCTCGAGCTACTCGTCTTTGACCCTAAGCAGCCCCCCTGGCTCGCTACATCTGCGGATAGACCGCACTAGATCCTCGTCCTTCTTCTCCAACTCCTCCCTGAGGGATTGAGTATTACCGCCCGCCCTAAGCTGCGCGTGCATCTCACAGTACCTGTTGCAATACCGGCAATGCTTCGTGGCCATTTTCAGAAAGACATCGTCCCGCGTCTCAGCCCGACGAGCACTCTCGATCTCCAGCATGTAAGTCTGAGGAGAAAAAAGTAAGAATCAGCGAAAGCAAAGGGCACAAAATAAAGAAAATAGCAAAAGGAAACTCACCCTCAAGGCCATCCAGCCACACCGCATGACAAACCGGTATCACTTATCTCCCGAAGAGACCTGCTTTCGGTGGCGGAGCACAGAGGTCAAATTGGGGCACCAAGTCCACGGTGTCCTTCAACAGGTCAAAGTCCGACAGAATTTCGAGCACACGGGAAGGACCTCCCGCCCTCACATCGACCCTGGTAAAACCTTCCTCGAACATCCTCATGTCCTCAGGATAAATATCAGAATCAGGTTCATAATCATCTACCACTACGCCCTTCAACCTCTCATTAGCCGAAGAGGGGGTGCGGGCTTGCCGAGACGTTGATGGACCGCTCGGAACAATCATAGCGGCCCCCGAACTCTATCCCCCTTCCACGGCAGCCTATTTCACGCCCGAAACGGGCATCGCCTCCACACCCAGACTAGCATCAGTGCCGGCTTCAGACACCGCCAAAATAGGGTCACCCCCCGAGGGCGTTTCAATCAAAGACCTCCGACATTATCCTCCGCCTCTTCGACGGGGTCTCTTTGACATCATCATGAGAAGGTTCGTCCGTCGAACGAACCGAGGGGACCAGAGTATCCGATCGAGGAGAAACTTTCAAACGACTAGGTGCGGACGCGGATGCGGTTTGTGGAATAGCCAGACTCTGGATGCCCTCATCCGCAGCCACCACTAGTACGGTCCTGGCAGAGGAAGTCGGCCGACGGAAATCAAGGACGGGAGCCCTCGACCTTCTCGCTCCTCTCCGACCTGCCAATGAGAAAAATTCGACCAAACGAAGATATAAGGTAAAGAAATATACGGAGCGAAGAACAAAGCAACTACGACCGAGACAAGCCGACTCACCAGCGGAAGGTTTGCGCCCAAACCTCTCGTGCAAGGGTGCCCATTCGCGAATCCCCATCGTATGGGGAAGAATCGAGCTCACCCACCCGCGAATATCAGCAACTTGCGGAGGAGGTAGTCTCTCGGCTGGAAAAACAAAAAACACTCAACCAGATCACTAAGGGGAGACAATCAACAGCCATTTAAAAAAAAGAATAAAAAGAAAGAAAGACCTACGGGCGAAATTCCACGTCTCAGGAAACCCAGCGGGGTTCGACACCATGTGCTCTGTTCGGACATAGAATAAATTTTCCCAGAAGCGGCGGTTGGCCTTGTCATCCATCTTCACCACCGAACCTTTGGTTCCTCGGTGACGAAGGTGAATGATCGTGACCCTATGAAAATGGGGGACGAAGAGGTGAAGCAGGTGATGGAGAGATTCCCCGACCGGCCAGCTCCGCGTACTTGATAATCATAAGGAAGAGTTTGTATATGTACGAAGAGAGTTGAGACCACCTCGTGGAAGCAGCAGAAGTCCACCGCCAAGGAAGGAAGGGGAAGCGTGTATCCGATGACAAATGGATATGCATAAAAATGCGTAGTAGCCCGGGCGGTGTATATGCACTATGTCACGACCCGCTGGAACCAGTTCAACGTGATCAGGGATTCTCCATTTGGATTTAAACGTCGTGAGCGCCGCAACATCCATCGTAGAAATAACAGGTTCAATCTCATCCTCAGCAAGGCTCTTGAAGTCAGTCCTTGCCTTCCCTGGGCGGGGAACCACTTCATCCACCGTCGGAAAACTTTCATCCTCCGCCATAGCCACTCCCTCTTCGAGTGGGGGTATATTGTTTTTCGGTACCGGGGCACCAACGGCTCTATCAGGGTTGGAAGACGCACTGTACATCTCTTTGATTGATTGCACAGATCGAGAATGTAGAGAAAGGAAGGTAGCAACCACGAGAACTGTTAGTAGAAAAGGAAATACGAGAAACTGGAGAAGAAGAAGGAACGCCTTAAGATTTTCTTGTGAACAATTGGGGGACACTGCATTCGAATGGGAAACTTTTCCCTATTTATAGGGATATGAATATTCTGGGCAGAGAAACCAAACGCCGTATTTTTTGAAAATAACGGAAGGGGCATAGGAAACGATGCAACGCATAGAGAACGTGCGCCATAATGACGCATGAGGAGTTTAATGACATTCTGAATTGACGTAACGGTCTAACACAGCTCTCGAAACGTCACGTTGCTACCTCGCCATGAGGTACTCGCCCATCGCCCAAAGTGCTCAGATTTCTCCCAACTCTCGAATCGACAAAGTCAGCCCATCGAGCTCGCCAAAAGACGACCCCAATAGGCGAAGGGATTAACTTTATGGGTCGAATCTAACCCAACGAGAATCTGCGTGAAGAGGAACGGCAAAAGGTCAATTGGGCCGAAGTCGTATTCATACAACACTATAGTGACAAGCACCTCGGCCACGACCGAGGTCGTATACTCAGAATGCTTGTATGGCGAAGTGGATGTTACGGCATTTCAGAGGGTCAACTAGTAGTACAGTTAAATGATTTAGGTACTCTGGCTAATGACCGAGAAGGTAAATGAGAATACCTAGTATATATACTAGGTGAGAGAATGGAGAGGGGGGACGATTCACAAATCACATACTTCTTCACTGACAAGGGAAGGGAATCGGAGGATCCATCTTGCAAATGAGAGAAGGTTCATAAGCTTGCTATTCACTTTTGTAGCCATCATTATGGAATAAATAAAGACATACCCCGTGGCCATTAATGGTGAATTCTTTCTTTCTTCTTTATTTACATTTTGGAGTAACAATGTCGAGAATGAAAGCTCACCATACACGTTAGATCTTTTTCATAATCTTAATGAGTTCATGAGCTTAACCTTACCCAACTTTTCTTACTTAGCATTCATTGATCTAGAGTTAATTATCTTTGGTTAGCATTTATCTTCTATCTTCTTATTTAATAAGTTTAACAAAAGGTCTCATACGTTTTGATTAAACAAAAAGATTCCGCAGCTCGCATGCTAGTTTCATGCCAACATAAACTGTGACAATTAGTCCCTTCGGCAACATCCAATAAACTAAATTGGAACGATACAGTGAAGATTAGCACAACACATACGCGAAAATAACATGTCCTTTGCTGGTCAAAATTGCATTTACATCAACATCAGGGAGGAGAGAACTGTCAAGATGACCAAAAATTTACACATAACATTCAATAAAAAAAAAACATAAACACTCATGTCACCACAAATAGAAACAAACCGTGATGCAGGTCATAATACCTCCTAATATATAAAGCCTATCTAACCTGCTTTCATTTCTCATCTTTTCCTCCCTTAGCTCACTTTGCACCTTTGAGTACAGTTGACATGATTCGAGCGCCTCGTTATAATTCTTACTCCGATTGCAGCTTAATGCTTCCTTGAGAACAAGCAAACTGTTTCTACCATCCACATGAACACCTTCCATATCTCCCAATTGCATGCTTACTTCTGTCAGTTTGAGATTAGTCGCGACACCTCCCTCTTCTGTATAGATCACTCTGAATTTCATGAGGAGGATACATTCCACAGCTTGACAAGGAAGAATGTCCTTAGCAGGAAGAACTGAACCGAAACGAAGCACAAAATCCTTATCTGTTGGCCAATGTCTTTGCCCTCCAAGGGAACTCAAGCTTGAGAGATTAGCAGCCTGTTTTATTTTTGTATTCACAACAATCCAACTGAGCCGTATTCCATCCCGGAGCTCTTGCCAGAGCTTACCATCTTTCCTCTCTTTCTCCATACATGTAATTGGAGGCAATCCGTCTGAAACTGATAGAGTGACTTCCCCCGCGTGTTCGTCATCTCTAGTCGAGTACGTGAAAAGATCGATTCGAAATGGACAGCTGTAAAACCAACGTGGAAAACCGTTTGCATTAGGAATGCCCCAAAGGACTTTTGAGCATATTGTTTTATCTTTGTATCGTATATCGACAATAGAGACAAAATCTGATGGAGCAACAATTTCGAATTCGTCCATGTCACCATAGTATTCAGCTTCAGTCAATTCTTTAGGATACTCGAGATATTCATTCCATCGAAATTCAGGCACTTCTTTGTTCACAATAAGGGGGAAGCAATCAGCATAGAATTTTTTAAACCCACCAATAGAAGATATTAAACTTTTGACGTCATCCCTGTTGGTTAAAGGCCACATAGAAGAGCATACATTTTCCCATAGCTTCTCTTCTTTGGAAATCGAGCAGAATGCTTCACAGGCACAGGCAGCACTAGCCAAAGTTGCACCATCAAGACGCCTAAGTATGTCGTAGAATAGATCGCTACTTAAGGATCCCATGCTTTCAGCAGATGCAACTGATGTAGCCATAATTTGTCAGGTCATCTGAAAGGAAACAAGAAAAAGAAGATTAAGCAGATTTAAAAAAAGGCAGGTGATCTCATAGAATGACCAGGAAATAGTAGTGAGCGTCTCAATGCCTCAAGTTGCAAATCCCAGCTCATACGTCTAAAGTCACAGAGACCTCCCACATGAAGCAAACAACTAGAAGTTAACAGTTCCAGCTCATGCTTCTAATACATATTAAAAATGATATATGTTTCTCACTTATCAATTACAATTAGATGATGCAATTTACCAGAAGCTCAAAATAGAGCAACTTAAGAAGGATTAATCTAGGATGTACGTTCAAATAAGGCTCCGAGGTTTAAATTTTAAGTCATCCTTTAGATACAACACAGCACCATTCAACATGCATGTGATCTTGTGATATGGGAAGCCACGGCACTTCTTTAGAATCTAGGATAATGTAGTTTCACAAGTTTAGCTTTAGGTCCAACCTTTGAAAACAGGAAATTTTACAAAATTTTATAGAATAACTCAACGTCTGGCTTCACAAAATTTACAAAATTTTAGATTTCTTACCTCTTTCTTCTTGCGCCAATTAATGTTCATATTCTTGAAAAGATATCTCTTGATACTAAACAATAGAATAACATGTGACCCTCCTCTATGCTTTTCCAATGCTTTAGATTCTTAAAAATGCAAAACCATAGTTGTCGGAATCTTGTGCTACACAATAGTTATCCCACAACATAGTCCAATACAAGCACCCATCGTTATGAATCTTACGGCAATACCTATTAAATGTGTGAATGTCATATGTATCCTATTATATATATTATTTTAGTGATTGTGGATTTTCTTGAGCAACATCATGGTGGCTCATCATGTGACAATGATGACATATATAATAAGAAGGCTAATATATTAAGTTCAATGCTTTTTTTGCTCGTTTATTATAATTTCTACTTTTATACTGTTATATCTTGACCTTGACCTCATTTTAATCTTTTCCAAAACGGTATATCTTACCTATTTTAGGTGAGCTATGAATAAGTAATGGTAGTTTATTCGCAAAAAGGTCATTTCAATTTCTTTTTTCTTTCTGTCCATCTTATAATACCTTATCATACTGTACAAAACAAGATTGACAACTATGTTTTTGCCAAACAACTGATACACCCTAAGTTACACATAAGATCCGTTGAAATTCCAGTATTTGCACTTTCTTTTTACCTTTTCAAAAGTAAAGTGTGTTTGCAAATTTTATCCTAGCTCAGACTTCTATGCTTTCTACCATCCGCTGCAATAATCTTCATGCCTTTGCAGTAACAAACTCATAACCATCCTAGCGTCTTTTCTAAGCCACAAATGCAAAAGACTTTAATGTCAAGCATTGTTAATTTTCAAAAGCACTATATCAGTGAACCGTCTAGCCCTTCGGAGCAGAGGAAGCTTTCCTATGCTCACTAGTGCATTCCTATGTTAACAGATACAAATGATGCTGCACTTCTCGATACGGAAATCCAATTCCGTGCATATCCCCTAGATGTTATAAGTACGGGAGGAATTTCATGCTACAACTCAAGTCGAGTATAGTACAATGTTTTCATGTTTCAAACTATACTCAGGGGAACACTGATTGTTTAGTTGTATTATGTTTTGAGCTCTCTTCGACAGCTAGCAATACTTGGAACCTCCTAAGAACTGAAAACTTGCCTGACAACTGGCTATAACTTTGATCATAAGCTGACATAATTTCCAAGCTTATGGCTGGTTCAAAAGTCATTATGTTGGGTAAGTCCCACATTGGTATATATATAAGATGTAGGGATCTCTTAATGGCGTGAGTCCTTTTAGGGAAAACCGTGCGGGCTTGGCCCAGAAGCAGACAATATCAAGAGTATCTTTGGGCCGTTTTAGCCCAACACATTAGATTCCCAAATCTTATTCAAGGAGATCTTAGTTTTGAAGAACATTCATCAGCTACATCAAGTGGCAATATGAGTCGATTTCATTTGACACAACCAAATGAAGGGAGATCTAATTATGAAAAACAACTAGGAAGGATTTTGAATCATTTCTGCAAGATGTTCCAATTTACCAAGAGACACCCAAGTTCCCAACACTAATTTTTCTTCTCTTTTTTCCCCTTTTATAGTATTAGTATTATTACAATCTCTTCTTGAATAGTTTGTGCAAAACATAATTGGCAGGTTGTTGCATATATTTTTCTATTCTAAGCTAAAACTAGAAAATGATCTCCGAACTAACTAGCACAATTAAGCCAAAACCAATTTAGGTACATATCCCAAGAAACATGAAAAGAAAAAACTGAACTTTTGAACCAATTTCCTTATCAAATGCCTTTATCAGACAACTACATACTATAATAGCCCAAGAAAAAAAGCACCAAAATTGAAATGAAAAAAACTATGAAAAGGAATAGTAGACACACACCTGGGAACTGCTGGTTCTGCTAGAAGTATAGGTGAAATTGAAAATATGTTGAGCAGCTATCTAATTCTGTAAAGCGGGGTAGGTAGCACTACTCAAAAATTTAATTCAAGAATAAAAAGAAAATATTGAAGAGAAAAGGGCAAGAGAGGTTCAGGAGTCACTTTCTTTTTAAAGCGTAAGATAGATATTTATAGGGATTGTGGATGATAATCCAATGTAATGAATCTCAAAAGTTTTATTTATAAATATAACAACACGAAACAATCATGCACTCTCTTCACTCTTCAGATCAACATTCAATAACTTCACTGTTCTGCCACGTATTTGGTCAGGATCAACAAGAATACCTATTTTCACCCTACTGACCAATTTTACTATGTAAACCATAATATATCTTGAATTATTTCAGACATTAACTTTCGAAATTTCTACGACAAATAACAATCTTTTATAGTTAAGGTTATTAATTGTATTGCGGAAAAGGAAGAATATTAATTGTATGTTTGGCCAAGCTGAAAAATTAACTTATTTTGAAAGTATTTTTTCAGATGGTCGTTTGCATTACAAGAAATTATATAACTTTTTCTTTTCATAGAAGGGGCCTACGAGGATCACAGAACTGAGTATTAAAATTATACCGTAAAAATAGTACGGGTTAGTCAGTTTTCGGATTGTTCATTCAAAAATAGTTAGTGTTTGCTAAGTCATTAAAAAATAGTCACTATTTTGTTACAACAGAGACCGGTCGAGTATAATATACTGGAGTTCGGTGCACCTGTATATGAACTTCCAGCATATTACGCTGGAACTCCAGCATAATATACTGGAGATTGGAGCACCTGTGTATGAACTTCCAGCATATTATACTGGACCGATATACTTTGTTGGAACTCCAGTATATTATGCTGGAGTTCTAGTATACTCATGCTGGAACTCCATTATTTTATGCTGGAGTTCCAATATACTTATGCTGGAACTCCAGTATAATATACTGGAGTATTTTACGGATTTTGGACAGTGTTTTAGTTCAGATTTATCTTTACATGAAAGATGGCTAAATTTCGATTACTTTTGAAAGTGTGGCTATTTTTTAATGACCACTTGTAAATCTAGCTATTTTTGAATTTCTCCCAATTATACTCCCTCTGTTCCAGTTTATGTAAACCTATTTTCTTTTTGGTCTGTTCCAAAAAGAATGACACATTTCTAAATTTGAAAACAATTTAACTTAAACTTACAATTCTACTTTTAATGAGAAACTTTTATAACCACATAAATACTATGGGCCCTTTTTTGACTTGTTTACGATCACAAATTTTAAAAATCTTAATTTTTTCTTAAATTTTGTGCCCAGTTAAACAGGTTCACATAAATTGAAATCGCACGGAGAGAGTAATCTCTTTAATAAGAAAAAGAAAGTGGAACTTGCATGGCCAAAAACTTAAAGACCCCAAAGTATTACATTTATTCAAATAATCGTCCTATTAAATTTGAGTTGTCATAATTTATCTTGCAAAATAATAGTAAAACTAGCCTAATTGTCATATTTTATACTTTCTAGCAAATATAATTGATGTTTGATCAATCATACTGTATACGGTCAGAACGGCCATGTTCTTCTTGTGACTAATCGAGGTTGGATCATGATAGGTCACGGTTCGGCCTCGTATTATATCGAGCTTCAATACGAATTTAGGTTGCTGAACCCTTAATTCCAGGACCGGTCAAGGACGAATATTAGCCAAGATTGAAACCAAGCGGAACGAGGATCAGGTAAGATCGAAGGAGGTTTACATAGTCAAATAACGGTAAAACCGAAACATCCGTGATCGGACGAGGATCACGGCGTGAATCTCGGCACGTATCAAGACGAGGCCGGTTAATTAGCCAATCATGGGATTTCTTATTGTATTTAGAATTTTATCATAAGTAGAACTCATATATTATATAGAGGGGGGTCTAGTCATTTGTAAAGGGGTCAGATTCACACAATACAAAGCGATATACTACTTTTCTTTTAAGCTTTCAATACCATGTTGCTCTGTTTATATTTTTCAGTAGAATATTCATTTGATTCGAGGGCGACCTAGCTCGAGGGCAAAAACTGCACACCTTATATGGTTTGCTTTATTTTTCTTTACAGTAAATTTCTGATATCAATTTATATATTTTCTCAGTTTGTGCCAAGTAAAATCACGTATCCTTAAAGCCACATATAAATTCAATTGTTATCCGCTTTTAGGGTAAACACGTATGAATTCAATAGATGCAATGAATTGCCTTCTTCCTTTTTCTTTTTTTGTAAATGCAATCCAATATTGCTTTTCATGAGTAATGTTTAAAATCTAAAGATACTACTCATTGGCTTCTTATATATGGTAATGTGAATTTGGAGAAGATAGACAAGAGATGGGACTAGTCATACTCATCTGGATGAATGGATGAGTTGGTCCACAGGGACAAGCCACGAAAATATTAATTGAAAGATGAAAAAGAAGTATTCGACCAATTTAATTTATTGAGTTTCAATGTGATTATGACTTTGCATCCTCTCACTCATCAATGTTGATCTTGATGTTGTATCTAATCCTATTTCCTTCTTCATAAAGACCGTCTACCCTGTAACATGCTTCCAGTTTTACATATTCTTTTTAAAACGTTTTGTTTCGAATAATTTGATTTGCTCCTATCTTTTTCCCTTGTACACATTACGAATCAAAACAATTGCTTCTGGTATATGGAGGAAAATACTATGGATATGTTACATTTTAAAGGTCATTTTATAGTGTTTTGGTTGGATATAGAGCCGTGGAATCAGCCACTGATACTTGCATCAGGGTAATCTGCCTACATCACACTCTTTTGGATACGGTCATTCCCCGAATCCTTCGTAAATGCGGGATGCTTCGTGCACCGAGTTGTCTTTTTATTTTATAGTGTTTTGGTTGGATATAGAGGTTGGTGGCATAGTATACATGATGTAGGATTTTGACATTAACTTTTAGCATTGATAGTTGTAACAAAATCTAGTGTGTTGACTGTAATTAGTGAAATTGAGGAGAAAAATCTCACTGTGACAGGAAATTTTATTATTGGTGGGTATGTTTTCCACAATTTAAGATAATCAAACACTAAAAAAAATGTTTTGCATGAGGAAAATTTCCAAGAAGACATTTTAGTGTTGGTATAACTAGTGATTAATAGAAGAGAAGGCAAGTTCAAATTTAAAAGATGATTGTTGGAAGTTTATGTTCAGAAAGATGCATAGACATGTTTTAAAAGATTTTTATGGTATTATAAGTATTTCTTTATTTTCATATACGAGTATACACAATCAGAACAAACATAGTGGTGCTAAATTACGCAAGGACAAAAATTACTCTATCAAGTCTATTTTTCTATAAATTTACACTACACCCTCAGGGTTTTTATGTATTTTTTTTTTGTGTGTGTGGGGGGTGTGAGTGTGACATTATACCATTATAGGTTAACAACAGCCTAATCATATTGTATGAGCAATGTGAGAAACGAGGGAAGAATTATATTAAAGCTAGCTGGCCCATCAATGGATAAACTATTGTTTGAAAGTACTTACGTGTCATAATAATAATTATAATAAAAGCAATTTCCACAACTGAGTTTAGGTGAACAAAATTTCTACGATGATAACAAGAATTACAAGTAATCAGTTAAAAAAATTCTAAAACGCCCCTTCTGCTCCAATATCCTACTTTGACAGGCAATTGTAATTAAAATATGCGTAAACTTTTTTTCCGCATCAATTTATGAAATTTACTACGACAATGGATTGAACAACTTTGAAATCTAGTAAGTACTCATCGAAATATCTAATTCATAAGAATTTCTCTGTCAACAGTAAGGGAAAATAAAAATTCAGCGGCTTTATTCGGAAGGGTCAAACTCGAAGGGAGACTTTTCAGGTTGAGAACTCTGATCATCCGGGTCACGAGAAGGGTCAGATTTGTTCAAGGCGGTACGAGCTTTCTCGAGCAATGGCTTGAATGCGAACTCTATGGCGAGCCAGCCAAAAGCTAGGGCACTGACTACCACAGCTGTTGATTTCAACGAACTTGTCTTCGCCATTGTTGATAGAAGGATTTGATTGCTTTTTCTGAGGTTTACAGACGAGGGTTTTAGGTCGTCATACTTATAATGAGAGAATAAACTTGGTTGCGTGGGCTTTAAGTCAAGGAGGGTGGCTTGCCGACTAAGAAAAGAAAATTGGGCTCGATTAATTAGGGCCTCCAACTCCTATTCTGTCTCGTCTGATGTAAAATCTCCAATCTGTACCACCTTACTGTGAGAGGGGGGGAGGGGTCAAGATATTACTGGATTGTGATTAATTTATGGCTTAATGCTTAAATTAAAACACTAATTTGTAGTAGAAATGCGCTAGTTGAACCGCTCGTCTAGTTTCACAATAAAAGAACTATATGAGTAAAAGTTTCATTCTTCCTTTTTTCGTTCCATAATTCTGTATTTCTAAGGATTTAAAAATGCTAATTTTTTTTTGTATTTTTATGTACAATGCACGGTACCACCCAGTAGCTGCATCCACTGAGAGCAAAATCTCACAAATAGTATCACCATGATAATGACAACAGTATAGATAAAATTTCAGCCTTCACCCAGTAGCTGCGCTTTGATCTTACATCTTAGAACCCTTCTATGGACTAGCATTCTTTTCAAGGAATTATCTATGACATTGACATAACATCAATTAACAATCTTTTCCCTTTAATACCCACGCTAACAGAGGTTTGACTGCAATGGACGCAAAGCTAAGATGGCTGAGTGACTCGACCAGGAGGATCAAGACTGAATGCAGTAGAAAGAGCTACAATTAACTACCAAAGTGGGCATTAGAATAAAAACTCTAAGTCCATGTTAAGCGCTCCAAGGCTGCTACTTGCATGAGATCAATATACTTGCGCTGGAAAACTAATCGTAAATATCTTCATCCGTACAAACATGTTTACATAGACAACATCACAAAAAATTAGAAGAGCTAGAAAGCATTTAGCGGCCTCTACCACGCCCACGCCCACGGCCGCGCCCGCGTCCACGTCCCAAAGGTTTTCCTGAGGGAGGAGATTGGTAATTAAAAAGTCAGTATGTAACAACAACAAAGAAGAATATGTCATGGAGCCAGAAAAGATGATAAAGGCTTTTAAATGCCGAACAAGATTATAATTATACCGGCAGTTGGCTTCTTAGGCTTGACCCTAGGTGTTTCTTCCACCAGCAGCGTCTCAAGATTCAAGCTGTCAGGGAGGATATAATAGCGGATGTTGTTACCCCTCACACTCAGGTGATCCAATGTAACTGGATTCTTTCCTTTTAGCGTAATTTTGACAGCTTTCAAGTGTGTGTTCATGCTGACATCCACACCTGTAAAATTTCAAAAGTACCTTCAGCATCTCACTCTCAGCCATAAACAAATCCAAAGATGTACTAATCGAATTGCCTAAGTAGCCTGCTCTTAGCTAATAAGACACGATGTGCTTAGAAACAGTTTTTGTATACGCATATCAGACCTAGCAATATTCATCAACAGTCGTACACGACAAAGAAAGGTGAACTGATCCACATACTGAGCAAGAGCAGAAAGCATAAAGGTCTTCTAGTACACCTTAGAAAAGCACAAACAGTTCGTAGCCTGCAGCAGAGAGTTCTCTATTATAGATATAGCCCTAGCCCCCAAGTGCTGGTATTACATCATGGTTCAGGTTCTCCTCTTCCTCCTCCGTAAATTGCATTCTATTCAAAGTAAATCCTGATTAAGAAAAAGAACAGTAACTGTGTAGCCTATTCACATTGTTCCCATAGAGATTATGAAACCAAAGGAATCTGGATGTTACATAAAAAGTGCCGGGGTAAATTCTTATAGTAGATGAGAAGCTGACTCAAGAAACTGCACTTTCCACTTAGGATCTAGAGACGGACAAAAAACCACATTTGGCTGGAGCTTACTTTCCTAAGTTAGAATAAGTGGAATAGAACCGAACTCAAAGAACACGATGACTTAAACCAAATGAATCATACTACATTACTAGAGTACTATTACAATTAGTTAGTCATTCAGACATAAATACCCTCTTGTTCCTATTTAGTCTCCTTCGAACGATAAAACAGATAATTTCATTGAGGATAAAACTAGAAATGTGGAATTATTGCTTATCTTCCTTCTCCTATCATCCTATCAAAAGTTTAGATGGAAGAGGAAAAGAATCCTATATTCCCACATCCTGCTCCGAGTTACAAACTAACCTTCTGCTCCTTTCTCAATTCTCTGTCTATTGTCCAAAAAAGACAGTGGTTTCATTTCCAAAGCTATTTCTTTCACTCCAAATTCTATCAACTCTCCATCTTGAAACTGCTCCCCCCAAACATTCGTGGAAACACCTAAAACGAGATACTACAGACAATCCTTATCCTCCTCGCTCTCTTTGCACATATACACCAATCACCATAAGTCTCCTATTCCGCAAACATCAGCTTTAATAATTGCAGTCTGTGCAGCACATTAGGTGACTAGAGTAACTTTCTCTGGCCCCTTGGTGCTCCATACTGCCTTTCATGCTTCTGAATGTTGCCTACAGTCAGATTCATACTGTAGGGGTTCATCATAAAACATCCTGATTCCTTCCAAACCACCCTATCCTTGTTTTCTTAATGCTAAATGTAAGAACACAGTCCATTATGCATTTTGAGCCTAGGTTTTGTACAACTTGAAAATTCATCACTAGGATCTAAAACTTGATTTTGTAGATACCTAACATCTCTCCCGTGTAGTGCCAAAGTGGGATTTTCTTAAAATGTTAGAAACTCTTCCCTTAAAGGCTAAGTGTCCTTGCTGAAGTTTGTCTCATCATTGTCATTGCCTAAGGTTGCACGTGGAGCACCTCTAATACAATATGTAGCAGTCCAGTCCACTAGTGCTAATATCCACCTTAGGTCTAGGCTCATATGACTTGGTACCAAGGTCTAAGACTTGCTTTGGAAACTACTCAATATATGTGCTTTGCCGTTGTGAAATTTACTTAGGGTGTTGCATTGAAACTACATCTCGGTCCTTGGGGTTGCCAAATGCCACTTGCAATAAATCCCATAAAGGCACAACTTTAGCCTAACATAAAAGGTCAATTTAAGTTTTAAAAGAAGCACAATTTGATTTAATAATCCCTAGACTAGACTTATCAGAGCGAAAAAGAATTTGACAAACTGCTCTCGGGGTCAAGGAATAGAGCTTATTGCATCCGATAAAATAGCTATTTCTAGTCCAAAATTAATTCCACAATTTTCTTTTCTCCGCAAGGTTTGGCCCGTGAAAATGAGATCAGTTCTCAACTGCTAGTCAAAAAAGTGACAATGCATTTGCATAGCAAATACAACACGCTGACAGCTGACAACAGCATAAATAATACCAAATGCAACAGTGAAGAGTACTATTTTAATATCACAACCTGCATACACAGAACAACTAGTAAGAAAAACTTTCATATCCGCTTATTAAGCTCACAGATTGACAGACTTCAGCCATGGTCGACTTCCAAGCAAGCTTGGTAAACATCAGATTCCAGAAGGGACACCCAGTACATGACATTACCTTACTTTAGATTACTTAAATGCCAATTTGATGTACCTATCTAAACTTCAACTTCCAGGAGCCAAGTTCATGACAGGAGTATTATTGAATGCAATTTCTTAGTGACTGAGCCTAACACTTTAAGCTTGAGATTAGGAAATAACTCAATGTTTAGAAAAGGTCAAGATTACTATTGGTCGACGCTTAGCACATATTATTTATAATAAAATCATTCCACATCCAAGAACTCAGGTACAGAAGATACTGACATATCAAGAAAGGTATAAAAGATATTGCTGATTATCTTGAACATGCTGTTTTTAATGATCAGATGAATTTGCACTAGTTTAATTCTGGTCCTCAGAAGATTCAGATCCATAGAAACTTCTGCACATCTAGAGCAATATGGTGAAGATTACAGTACTCTGTTTTCCACATGCAAAATAAGATGTATCTATAACCAAACGTTTTACCTTCCAATATTGCAAGTTGAATCATCTCATACTGATTCATGGGTGAGCACAAAACATCAATTCAACTGAAACCACTTAAGCATCACTCCATTCACATGTGTAGAATAAACATTATTTTCAGTGGCGTGCATATATTAATTCAACTGAAATCACTAGAAATTCCAAGAAGCATTACTATTTACAGATCGTAAAAAAGAAAAAGAAATATTATTACCTAGACACCTATTGGGCACCTCCGTAAATAAATACTACAATTAGCAATTGTATCTGAAAAGCCAATCGTACATGTCAGCTGCTAACATTGTCAAGTAACTAACGTATGGAAAGCATCAAATAAAACCCTAGTAACGAAATGAAAACCGTACAGTAACTAAAACTTGAAAAAATGATGTCGTTTAAGCTCAGTGGAGAGACTGAGAGGGAGCAAAAAAAGAGATACCTGTAATAGTACCGTGAACAACGGTGCCGTTCTTGAGCTCAATGGAGACCGTCTCATTATTCAACTTCATTAGGAATCTGCAGAGACATAAGTAAATTTAAATCCATAACTAAATTTGACGGAAAAATTAACTCCATGGAACAAAATTCGAAGATTGAAATGTACCTCACTAGCTTCATTGTCGTCGACGAAGATGTACAGACGCTTAGGGTTTTACAGAAGCAGAGAGCAAATTGCTTTCTTTCCAATTGTGGGTTTTACGGCACGGATATATCTGCAGGGGTTAAGCTTCGACACAATAAATACTGCTCTTCCCAATCTCAACGACGTCGTTTCATTTTCCATGGGCTGTTGTGTATTGCAAGGCCCAAATAGAGTTTTCCAAGGACGATTTCACAAATAGCAATTTTTACTATTGCTAATAAAAAGGAAAAATAATACTCTCAAAAATGATAGATGACAAAATATATATTTTTTTATATTAATATAATATATATATATATATATATATATATATATGCACACACAAAATCAGTGTATATTTTTTTTATACTTGGCTAGCGAAAATGTGTAACTTATAAGCAAATTCCGAAACTAATTGAAAATTAGCCATTTTTGTAATTAGTTGGACAAAAATATTCTTAAAATAAATCCTCTTCTTCTCTGCTACAGCAATGTCCAGGATGATCTTGGAAATCTTTTATTTTTTCTTCGATTTCAAGTTTTGACCATATCAAATAAATTCCAAATTTCGCTCTTCAATTCAGTTAATAAAAAGCAATAATATAATCTAAAATACTAAGAAGATACAAAGTACATGAAGTAACAATGAATTTCATAAAATTATAGCCAACAAATATATTGTATGCATGTAAAATTTATTGAATTTAAATTCAATAAATAATTTAGATTATATTTTAAATATACTAGTTCAAATAAATATTATGGATTAATATAATTAAATTAATTATATAAGTCCAATATATGTGGATTAAATAAATAAGCCTTCATCCATTGGGCTAGCCCAATTAATTGGGCGAAAGTGATAAACCACTTTATTAGGCCCAATATATCATCTTCCTAGAGGCCCAGTTTGATGTCACGTGTCAAATGACGTGGCACGCCACTTAAAATGGAAGAGCCAATAGGACCATGCCACGTGTCAAAATGACACAGCATGACAAGTCACATTAAAAGGCCAATAAAACCGCGCCACGTGTGCAAGTGACGTGTTCTGGCCAATCAAATACGGCCATGTCACACTTCAATTTGATTGCCCGGAAAGAGTTAGTTCTTATCACAACTCCTCCCTTCCACAACTATAAATAGGGGCCGGAAAGAGTTAGTTCTTATCACAACTCCTCCCTTCCACAACTATAAATAGGGATCTTCATAACTCAGAAAAGACACCAGAAGTTAGAACAAGAAGCGAGAGAGAGCTCGCGGATCAAACACCGAAAATTTCTCTACAAGTTTCAGGCTTCAAACAACCAAGTTCAAGTTCAAGAACGAAGAACAAATCAAGTTCAAGCTCAAGAACGAATAACAATTCAAGTATTCAAGATCAAGGCTACTTGTTCGTGATAAAATTCGTGACAATAATCAAAGTGTTCGTGACGGATAAATCAAATTCAAATTCAAAATAAAGCTCAAAGGCCCTTGAATTTACACTAGAAAAGTAGAATCAGAGGATTCATAGATATTGTAACGTTCAAATATTTGAAATCAAATACTACGATTGTTGCAATATCTTTCGGTCTTGATTTTATTTTCTCACGCATTGTCTACAAATTATGGCACGCCCAGTGGGACAATCTTTACCTCTCATCTCAACTTTTTAATCATCAAAGTTCAAGAACAACGAAATAGCTTCCAAGAAAATCAACTCAAGTTCAACTTCCGCCAAGGCTGCTAATTCCAGGTTCTATGCTGATGTGAAAAACATACTCGGAGTTACCTTTGGAAGCTTTGGGCCAGTTACGAGGAGCAAAGCAAGCTCGTTAGGACAACAAGCACCCCAAGTGTCGTCCGCATCTACCCCTGTTTTCGGATCTTCATCCTCAAAAGGAGCAAGATCTTCCACAAACGCACTGGAAGGAGGAAGCGATGTTACTGAAAAGATCAAGAAAACTTTTGCTCTGCTTGACCTCTCCGGATCCAAGCACTCTTTTGTGAAGGAAGATGATGACACTTCAAGTGATGGATCCTTCCCACTTACACCACAGAGCGTGAGCCAATCAAGGATCAATCTGTGTGAAAATCCGTGCTACTCTCCATCATCCACAACAATCATGCAAGTCATGGTGACAAACACTTCATCTGTGGAGGAGCAGTTGGCAAACTTAACAGAAGCAGTCGCTAGCCTGACCAAATGCATGCAAAATCAAGATGCTATACTTGACAAGCTAACATACAGGTTAGAATCTTGATGGAAGAAGAATCTACTCATGCACCTGGCAAACTCCCAGAAGTTCAAGAGATTGATCCTCCCCCAAGACAAGTTGCATCCAATAAGGCTATCCCTATCTCGTCTGAAGGGATGATTCCAATCGATCAACTGAAGAAGTTCATCGAAGGAACTATCAAAAGCAAGTATGAAGTTGCTACCAAGTCTTCCCTTACATACGTGAAGCCGTACACTGCAAGGATTGATATGTTGAAGATGCCCGCTGGCTATCAACCTCCAAAATTTCAACAGTTTGATGGCAAAGGCAATCCAAAGCAACATGTGGCGCACTTCGTTGAGACATGCAACAATGCTGGAACTTATGGAGATTACCTCGTCAAGCAGTTTGTCATTAAAAGGAAATGCTTTTGATTGGTACACGGACCTCGAGGCTGGATCTTTTGATAGCTGGGACCAATTAGAGCAAGAATTCCTCAATCACTTTTATAGCACAAGACGTACTGTGAGTATGATAGAACTCACAAATACTCGTCAACGGAAGAGTGAACCAGTTGCCGACTTTATCAATCGTTGGAGGAATGCAAGCCTCAATTGTAAAGGCAGGCTTAGTGAAGCTTCTGGCATAGAGATGTGGATCCAAGGTATGCATTGGGTATTGCGTTATATCTTGCAAGGCATCAAGCCTAGCACATTTGAAGAACTTGCAACTCGTGCCCATGACATGGAGTTGAGCATGGCCTCCGCTGGAAATGAAAGGCTGCCCATCTATGAACTTTGCAAAGGGAATGACAAGAAAGAAGTTAGAAAATGGAGCAATTTTATACCAAGATCCGAAAATAAAGAAACTATGAATATCAGCACATCACCTGCGAAGGTCGCGACGAAAGTGAGCAAGAAGCAGAGTATGAGATCCACTCTGTTTCAAGATAATCCAAGTGGAAAGTTGACCCTACGAGAAATGCAAGAGAAAGAGTACCAATTTCTAGATTCTGATGTGCCGGCTATTTTTGAAGAACTCCTCGAGTTAAATCTCATTGAGCTGCCGGAGATGAAGCGGCCAAATGAAGTTGGGAGAACAAATGACCCAAATTACTGCAAGTACCATCGACTCGTGAACCACCCTCTGGAGAAGTTATGTATGTACTTGGCTTGTGAAAAGAAGATCGTGCTTGAAGATGAGAAAGAAAGCGCAAACCAAGTTTCTATCACCTTTGGCTCATTTAGTCCGGATGATTATGCCGTTTTAAAGAAAGTAAAGATGAAGAATTATTGGAAAATCACAAAGTTGGAGACCATCAACCTGAAGACGATGGAGGTTGGACGTTGGTAACTCGTCGTAGGCGCCACAAAAGGAGCCCACAAAAAGGATCAATAGAACAACTAACAAGGAGCATTATGGTGAAAATACCTAGGGGATGGAACCCAGTTAAGCACTTAAAGGAAGCGAAAGTGGAGGTGCACCACCCTCAGAAGCCACGACATCCAGTGACCTTGGAGGAATTTGTACCAAGTTAGTTCTGCACGAAGATTTCCCATGGAGGTATTGATGCCTCTTGTTGCCATACTGACGAAGGGAAAGAAAGGAGTGATGACCTACCGTTGGCACCATCTTCGGAAAAGCTCATCGACTCCACTAATCAAGAAGTTGATCCTTGTGAGAAAAAAGTCACATTCATAAGTGACGATCTTCTGCTAGGTGACACTCCTCATAACCGCCCATTGTACCTGGTTTGCTATATGCGTGATGAAAGGGTAAACCGAATTTTCGTTGATGGAGGATCCTCAGTGAACATTTTTCCAATTCACACTGTGAAACAACTTGGTATTCCCATGAACGAACTCTCAGAAAGTCGTGTGATGATCCAAGGATTCATCTAAGGGGGGCAAAGAGCCATAGGCGCGATCAGGCTGGGAATTACGATTGAAGATATGCAATCAAGTGCATGGCTGCATGTGATAGATGTGAAGACTTCATACNACCTACCATCAATGTTTAAAATACTACGAGGGTGAAGTCGAGAAGACGATAATTGCCGATGATGCGCCATTCACTGAGGCAGAGTCACACTTCGCTGATGCAAAGTTCTACTTGAAAAACCACATTATGAAGGAGCTAGAAGTTGATGATGACATAAAAAGCAAGAATGACGAGCCCATAGCTAAAAGAGTTGAGGTAACTATCGGTAAAGCCAAAGTTGTTACTGAGGAGGTACAACCCAACGTGAATAAATCTCATAGAGGGGATATTGCATCTTAGGGCAAGAAAGTAAGTCCTAAGCTCCAATATTTCCCTACAAGGAAGAAAGACGTGGGCGAATCATCTAATCTCCAAACCAACACACTAAAGGAGTTAACTCTTTCGGTGAAACGAATTGAGGCGGTAAAGTTGTCCTCGAAGCTGCTTGCAGGGTTTATAGCTCAAAATCGTTTGCAGAATGTGGCACTCCCTACAAAGGGAATAGATGAAGGCTTTGATCCTAATGCTTACAAGCTATTTGCGAAAGCTGGATACAATCCCGATGAGCCGTCAAAGTTAGGGAAGCTCCCATCAGAAGCTATAACGAGGCAACCACGTGAAGGTTTGGGATACAAGCAACCGTCACCAGTGCGCAGAAGGGCGAGTAGCAATCACATCACTATAGAAAATGAATCTTCCGCTTCTAACAAGCCTTATGTTTTTGAAAGACTTGGAAAATCAACTGTGAGGACTTCCGAATTTGAGAGATTGGGTCCATTAAAGAAGGTGAATAAGTTCCAGAGAAATTATCAAAATACAAGAACACCCGCTTGGCCCAAAATTCAGAGGGTCTCTAAAGCTTTTCCAAAGTTTGGTTCCTTCTAAAATAAGGCGACAAACATAAGTCATGGTTTCGTGTGATGAAGTACTGAAGGTGAATCCATACACTGTGATATACACTAAAGAACGTGATGAAGACGAAGAAAGTGTGGGTTCTTCGTATCATGTCACTGCACAAAACGATCATGGTGTTTTATCTCTAATGGAGGAGGATGAGAAATTGGACGATGTTTTATTGTGTTATCACATAACCTTCAACTATGGGGACCATCAAGAAAATGAAGATGCAAAAGATGCTCCCCCGGAACTTGAAGAAGGGGTAAAAGCAACTGTTGATGCTTTAAAAGAAGTTAACCTTGGCACTGATGAAGAACCAAGACCCACCTACCTAAGTGCTTTACTAGAAGTTGATGAAGAAAGCACTTATATTGAGTTACTCAAGGAGTTTAGGGATGTCTTTGCTTGGAGTTACAAAGAAATACCTGGCTTGGACCCTAAAGTGGCAGTCCATCGCCTTGCGGTCAAGAATGGCGCTCGTCCTGTAAAGCAAGCTCAAAGGCGCTTTAGGCCGGACTTGGTTCCCCTGATTGAAATCAAAGTTAACAAACTCATTGAAGAAGTATTTATTCGGGAGGTTAAATACCCAACATGGGTTTCAAGTATTGTCCCTGTAAGGAAAAAGAATGGCCAGATTCGAGTATGTGTTGACTTCAGGGATCTCAACAATGCGTGTCCCAAAGACGAATTCTCGCTTCCTATTCCAGAGCTGATGATCGATGCTACTACTGATTACGAAGCAATGTCTTTCATGGACGGTTCGTCGGGCTATAACCAAATCCGCATGGCACCAAAAGATGAAGAGTTTACTGTATTCCGCACCCCAAGGGTATTTATTACTATAAGGTGATGCCTTTTGGCTTGAAGAACGCTGGTGCTACGTACCAAAGGGCTATGCAGAATATTTTTGACCATCTTCTCCACAAGAATGTCGAATTCTATGTTGACGACTTGGTGGTAAAATCAAGAAAGAAGGGCGACCACTTGAAAGACTTGAGAATGGTATTTGAGTTGCTCCGGAGGTACCAACTTAGGATGAACCCATTGAAATGTGCCTTTGGAGTTACTTCTGGAAAGTTCCTTGGTTTCATTGTCCGACATCGAGGGATCGAAATTGATCAAGCCAAAGTGGATGCTATTCTGAAAATGCATGAGCCTCGGGATATTCATGAATTGAAAGTTTGCAAGGAAAGCTAGCATACCTTAGGAGATTCATCTCAAACCTAGCTGGAAGGTGCCAACCATTTAGTCACCTCATGAAGAAAGGCGTTCCTTTCAAGTGGGACCAAGCTTCTAGCAACGCTTTCGAAAGTATCAAAGCCTACTTGATGGAGCCTCCAGTTTTAGCAGCTCCTATACCTGGAAAGCCATTGATACTATACATTGCGGCATAAGAAAGGTCTGTTAGAGCATTGTTGGCCCAAGAAAATAGTGATGAGAAAGAAAATCCCTTTACTACTTGAGCAGGATGATGACACCAAATGAGTTGAATTATTCGCCAATTGAAAAGCTGTGTTTGGCGCTAGTCTTCTCAATTCAAAAGTTGAAGCACTACTTTCAAGCTCATGTTGTCTGTCTTGTTTCCAAAGCAAACCCCATCAAGTTCGTGATGTCAAAACATATTCTTAGTGATATACTAGCGATATGGTATCTCGAATTTCAACAATTCGAGATCTTGTACATCCCTCAAAAGGCTGTAAAAGGACAAGCATTGGCAGACTTCTTGGCAGATCATCCGATACCTGATGACTGGGAGCTAACTGACGAACTACCTGATAAGGACGCAATGGTCGTTGAAGTTCAACCTCCATGGAAGATGTACTTTGATGGTGCTGCGCATCGCGGGGAAGCTGTTGCTGGCGTAGTATTTGTCACTTCCCAAGGTGAAGTCTTTCCCTACTCCTTCACCTTGACACAACTCTGTTCCAACAATGTTTCTAAGTATTAAGCATTAATACTTGGGCTTGAAATGGCTGTTGATATGAAGCAATTGCAGTTGCAAGTCTTTGGTGACTCCTAATTAGTGGTCAATCAGCTTTTGGGTAGTTACGAGGTTAAGAAGCCTGAACTACGCCCATATCATGATTACACTAAAATTTAATGGGGTGGCTCGATGATGCNACGAGGTTAAGAAGCCTTAGCCTGAACTACTCCCATATCATGATTACGCTAAAAAGTTAATGGGGTGGCTCGATGATGCGACTATTCAGCATGTGCCAAGGAAAGAAAATAAGAAGGCTGATGCTTTAGCTGCCTTAGCTTCATCGTTAACCCTGCCTGATCAAGTGCAAGTTACTCTGCCAAAAATGGGTAGTACCGCCACTAAATGAGGTTGAAGGTGAAGAAAATAAACTCGAGCATCTTGTCGCTGTTTCTGAAGTTGAGAAAGAAGAATGGCGACAACCCATTATCGACTACTTGTGCTATGGGATACTTCCAGAAAATTCGAGGAGAAGGACTGAAATCCGTCGTCGTGCACCTCGCTTCCTTTACTACAAAGACACTCTATACAGAAGGTCATTCGAGAGAGTACTCTTGCGATGCTTAGGGGAAGAAGAAACACTCCAAGCTTTGCAAGAGGCACATTCTGGGGTATGTGGGTCGCACCAGTTTGGACCAAAGCTCCACTTCCATATAAAAAATGATGGGATATTATTGGCCAACGATGGTAAAAGACTGCTTGGACTACGCTCGAAGATGCAAGTCTTGTCAATTCCATGCGAATTTTATTCATCAACCTCCTGAAGTGTTGCACCCGACTGTTGCATCCTGGCCATTTGACACTTGGGGATTGGATGCTGTGGGACCACTGTCGAAGTCTTCTGGTGGGCACTTATACATCTTGGTTGCAACTGACTACTTCTCAAAATAGGCTGAAGTTGTTGCTCTTAAGGAGGTAAAGAAGGAAAATGTTGCAAGTTTCATCCGAGTAAACATAATCTATCGATTTGGCATTCCTCATTACATAATAACGGATAATGGAAAGCCATTCGACAATAGGTTGATGAACATGATTTGTGATCTCTTTGGCTTCAAGCAACGCAACTCTTCGATGTACAATGCTGTCGCCAATGGCCTAGATGAGGCATTCAACAAAATTTATGCAACCTGCTGAAGAAATTCGTCTCCAAATCCAAACGAGATTGGAATGACTGTATGGAAGAAGCTCTATGGGAATATAGGACGACTCACCGCACGCCAACACAAGCAACTCCGTATTCACTCGTTTATGGAGTCGAAGCCGTCTTGCCACTTGAGCGTCAAATACCTTCATTACGACTGGCTATTCAAGAAGGGATCACTGATGAAGAAAATGGTCGACTTCGATTAGCAGAGTTAGAGGCTCTTGATGAGAAGATGTTGGAGGCCCAACAGAGTCTTGTATGCTATCAAGCTCGATTGTCTCGTGCCTTCAATAAAAGAGTTCACCCGAGATCCTTTCAAGTAGGAGATCAAGTCCTTTCCATAATAAAACCCACTATCACTTCCCATAAACCTGTAGGGAAGTTCACTTCAAAATGGGATGGGCTATATGTCGTGCAAGAAGCTTATTCAAGTGGGGCTTACAAGCAGGTTGATGCAGATGGCATGAGAATCGGCCCAATCAATGGCAAGTTTTTGAAGAAGTATTATCCTTGAAGTTGCAACGCTACTTAATGCATGTTACTTCTGGAACGCATGAGTCTAAACTGTGTACGGCCCAAAAAAAAAGGACCGCTAGTTTGAAAACCTCGAAAGAGGCGGCCTAGACAAAAGTTAGGACATAAAAAATAAAATTTTGTTTACCTATTCTGAACTACGGTATGACTTGATCCTCTTCACCGAGGTACGTAGGCAGCTTAGAGTTTCATTCTGAGTTCAGTCGCATAAATTCAAAAGATTCATAATCCCTCAATCGTTGTCCGAATGAAGTACGATGGAATGTAATTCATTCAATCAGTATTTGAAAATAGAGCTGGGACACCTTGCTTCTGTTAAACTTTGAATCCCATTTGATTTAAAGGGGGCAAGCCGCTATGCTAAATTGGTGTCTACAATGAAATGATTAATATATTTTAAGGGGGATTCCAAGCATTTGTATTGAAGTTTGGGGATCCATTATGCCTTCACGTTTGCCACACCTTCAAGTTATTATGGTCTACCTTCATGACATTTCAAATTCAGAGAGACCTGGACCCAAGATATTTGGTGAGAATGAAGATCTTGAATTTCAATTTTTGACAATTAAAAAGGTCTTACAATCTCAAGTCTCCCACACCAAGATACAAAGATTTTGGTGAAGTCGCGCTAATTTGAAACTGTCGGCATATCAGTAACCAAAGTTTACTTCGAAATATTATCTGAAACTATCCTTATGGAATTAAGTTTTGCATTTTGGATATGTTATAGATTTGGAAGTTAAGTTTCCAATGGATCAAAGGGTTCGTGATTTCGACATTCCTACATCAAGATACGAATATTTTGGTGAAGCCGTACAAATCTGAAATTGTCGACGTGACAGAATTTGAAGTTAGATTCAAAATAATATCTGGGACGATTCTCAATGTGTTCAATTCCGAATTTTGGATATGTATTAGATTTTGAAATCTAGTTGCCATGAAATTAAACAGTTTGTGATTTAGACATTCCTACATCAAGATACAAATATTTTGGTGAAGTTATGCAAATCTGAAATCGTCAACGTGACAGAATTTAAAGCTAGATTCAAAATAATATCTGGGATGATTCTCAAAGTGTTTAATTTTGAATTTTGGATATGTCTTAGATTTTGAAGTCTAGTTTCCATGGAATTAAACGGTTCATAATTTCGAATTTTCTACACTAACATATAAATTATTTGGTGAGACTGCGCAAATCTGAAATTTTCAACGTGGTGAAATCAAACGGTTCATTATTTGGAATCTCCCACGACAAGATAAGAATCTTTCATTACTAGTACTAAAAGCTGAAAATTATGCGACCAAGATAAATGCTGGGCAATGTAAAGCAAAAGAGAAGAAATCTTATTTAAGACGAAATAAATATCCACTAGGTCAACCTAACATAAGGATAAAAGGGGAGATAATTCTAAAAGCCTAATCTAAGCACAACTTATAGTTGGCTAAATCCTTGAGCATAGCTTCCAACTACTTCTTCTTCTTCTCCAAATTGGCCAAGTCATCAGCAGTCAACAAGGCAGTGCAGCATGCGTCATACTCCTTTCTAGTAGTTGAGGCTCCTAACTTGGCTTCTTCAACTTCTTTCTCAGCAACTTCTAAAAGGGCTTCTAAGTCCTTCTCTTTTTCACGGAGCTTCTCTATCTTCTCTTTCACTATAACTAGGGATTGACAGATAGATGACACTTCTCTAACCTTTTCTTCTTCTTCAATCATGAGATTTGTGAGGTGTACCTCAACGTATGATATTGCAGTCTCTTCAACCTTCTCAGATAAAGCCGACCGTGTCTTGTTATATGAAGCAGGAAGCTAAAAAAGGGACTCTAATAGGCTTCTCAAAAGGGAAATATCCACATCATCCCCACCCATTGCCTCAAGGATCACTTTAGTATTTTCTTCAAGCTCAGAGACATTGTCTACAGTGCTGCCTTTCAGCCTACGCTGAATCGAAGTCCAAAGCTTCAAGATAGACTCCTTTCAAATATCCAAGACAACCTTCTTTCCATCAAAAACTAAAGCTGCAATTGTTGGTTGTTCACGCAAACCAGAACCCAACTTTGCCCTAATTTCATCATGAGAAATAGAAGTTGCCTCTTGATCTACCTTAGCTGTGGAAGATGATTTATGTGGGTTCGGTCCTGCTACAGACTCGCTACTATCTTGTGGCCTTACTCTTTGCAACGCTCCAACGTTGTTAGCCTGAAAAAAAAAATAAATGAATAAATAAATGTAAGGACACTTTAGCAAATTCATTTGGCCAAGGATAACAAAAAGGAAAAGTTCATGTTTTCTTTTACCTTCTCGTTCTGAGCTGTTAGTGTTCTTAAAGGGCTATTAACGCTTTGGACCTCTACAACCTCTTATGGGTTTGGCCTTTTCCTTTTCCAATATTGATCTCCTTTGCTGCTATCACTCTCCTCTTGGGATAGGCGCTTATTAGAGGCATTAACGACTACACGAAATGGAATAATAATTTTGTCAAGTGGAGTATGGATCTCTTCTCTTTGAACTTCTTTGCGTAGCATGGGTCCACTGCCTGTGCGCATCTCAACTACCTTAGACTGTAAAGCAGGAATCCTATCAATCACTAAGACATCCTCGATCCGGTCTTGAATGATATTTGTGATTGGCTCAACATTATTCATCAAAAATTGTAAGTGGTCTTCAAGAAGTCTTCCATGCGCCCTTGCCCACCAAGATCTATAGTTAGATGATGTAAACTTCTTCATATTGGACCCAAAAGGAGGAAATACCGCCCTCGACTTAGATCTAATCAACACACAAATCCGTGCAAGTCTTAACCCTTCTTCTAATGAGGCCTCACGAAAATCTTGCTCCAAGCGACCAGGGGTGTCTTGATGAAAACCAAATTGGCGGCTAAATCGATGAGGGTTGTAAGGTTCAATAATAAAGTTGACTCCGTCCCTCAAAGGAAGATAATTTGAGTGAATACTCATAAAGAAATTTAAATCGAACTCATCTGCCTTACCATCGTCATAGTAGCGGTACAAATTAGGTCTGCGGGGCATTGTCGAAGTCCAAATGATATTTTCTCCATTATGAATACGCTTCCTTGCTTCCTCTTTCCCAAAATATCTAGCAGCACCTTCACCGGAACATGCGGCCATGAGAGGAACAGCTGGCCCCTTTGCATATGGAAAATGAGTCTTAAAGTAATGGGCTAACCAACCATACACATAATGAGCTGGAAAGAAAGTTTGAGCAGGATCAAGCAACGAGCACTTTGAAATCTCGTTCAAACCCTTATATATTCTGGCTAAGACCGGGACTGCAAGGCTAACTCTTCGTTTACAAGCAAGATGACACGCGATCTTAAAGGTCCCAGGACGAATGAAGTCACCATCTTTTGAAGGAAGCACAAAAATACATAACTAACAAGATAGAAAAGCAGCCAAGTATGTTTCGTCTTTCTTGTCATCCATTACTCCTTAGCTTATAGAACAAATCTTCTTCTACAGTCGACTAATTTACCACTTCCTCTAGGACCCCTGTAGGATTGTATGTCGATTTCAAACGATCAGACTTCTTTTCTTTTCTTAAAGAAGGCTGAGTGTACTTCATTGTCTTTCTGCACCAAAACTCTACCCATTTTTTCGCAGAAACCTTTGGATCGTTGCTACCTCCCTCTCGGAGCCGATGTAAGGCATCAAACAAATGTTCAAAAGTCTGGGGAAGAAACCTTCTCCACTTGTCGTACGTGCCTGTAAGCTCTTCAACATTTGGCACAATTTCTTCGTAAGGAGATCCTGCTATAGGCAAACCACCAATCTTATACAAATCCCAAAGTGATATGGATAGTTCTCCAGCAGAGGTAAGCAATGTGTTGGTAACACGACACCATGCCTCACAGAAATCCTGCATAATGTTCGTATTACGATCATATGTGAAGAGTGAAGCATATACGACGTCATAAATTCTTGCACCCTCCAGTGTCAAGAGACACCTACTTAAGACATCTTCTTCCCATTCCAAGTAGCCAGGAACGTAATGAAATTCACCCCGAACGGCAAATCATTGCCCCAATAAGTCTCCTTGTTAATGATTCGACGCCCTAGGCATGGTAAGGTACTCGCAAAATTCCAAGCATGATGGGTAGTGGTGCGAAGCACCCATGTCTTGGGAGGACGACTATTGTATTCAAGTGTCCAATCTGCCAAATAAGGTGGGTCCCTCAAAGGTACCCATGAAGCTGCATTATACTGGCCGATTAGTGACCTATCAACTGGTAACCTTGTCCCCTCCTTGCTTCCCTTATGGTCCGAGATGATAAGGCATTGAGAATTAGAGGAAGAAATTCTGTCTTTGAAGTAAACCATGTTTAGACTGCAAAAAGAAAGAAAAGTGTTTATCGGCATTTAGCTAAGAAATGCGATATTCATGGCCTCAAATTCATAATATAATCCTACCAATCATGGAAAAGGAAAATTCTTTGGCTTAGACAATGTAATGGTCTATGCCTCAGATAAAATGAAATTAAATCTTCAAACAAGATGAAGTCATTAGCTTAGACGGTGTAATGGTCTTCGCTTAAGACAAAATAAATCTTTGGCCTGGGATGGTGTAATGATCTATGACTCAGATAAAATGAAGTTAAATCTTCAAACAAGATGGAGTCATTAGCTTAGACGGTGTAATGGTCTTCACTTAAGACAATAATCTTTGGCCCAGACGGTGTAATGGTCTATGCCTCAGATAAAATAAAGTTAAATCTTCAAACAAGATGGAGTCATTAGCGTAGACGCTGTAATAGTCTTCGCTTCAAATAAAAAATGAAGTCTTTAGCTCAGACGTGTGATGGTCTTCGCCGCGAACTTTTAAAGGTTTTCACTGTGAACTTTAAAAAAAAAATCTTGACCACGAGCTTTTAAAGGTCTTCATCATGAATGGATTATCTCGTTAAAAAAGAACACATCCTCCTTGTTTGACCTACAAAAAAATAACAAAGGAAGAAAGCACAAGAAAAGAAAAACAAATTACCTTCGCGTCAATGCTTCCGAGTCCACAAAACTAGACTGAATATGGCTTGCAAATTCTACGAACTGATTTTCAACAAGCATGAACGCATGAGTTTATATAGACTTTTCTAACATGGTGTTGAAAAATTACTTTCTATGTGGGACTGGATTCTAATGTGGAGGCAGTAAGTTGTTGTCAACATGGACTCGAATTGCAATCTTCCGTATGAAATATTTAGGACTTCTCTCCTAAAGATATTTGGATAGTGGGGGCATAGTGATACAAGTGGTTTAGAATTGTGCTACGTGGAAAACACATCTCAATTAACTTGCATATTTTATGGACTGGGTTGAATTTTAATTTTTCTATTTTTATGTGATGGATGTTTAAAGAGAAATCTGCTTTTGAATAATGCAAAAGTCCAATATGGAATAATCAAAACCATCATCGTTACTTTGGAAATTTTAGTGTTTTGACTGAAGTTTGGAAACATTAATGTTTCAAGATTTGGAATTATTATTATTATTATTTTAAGGCAAATTGGCCAATTTTACGTGAAAAAAAAATGAAGAAAGGATGTTGCTTTAATATTACTTAGAGCCTAGTCAAATAAATGTGACAAGTCTTGAAGTAGGGGGCATTTGTAGGCATGTAAAATTTATTGAATTTAAATTTAATAAATAATTTGGATTATATTTTAAATATACTAGTCCAAATAAATATTATGGGCTAATATAATTAAATTAATTATATAAGTCCAATATATATGGATTAAATAAATAAATCTTAATCCATTGGGCTAGCCCAATTAATTGGGCGAAAGTGATAAACCCACTTTATTAGGCCCAATATATCATCTTCCTAGAGGCCCAATTCGATGCCACGTGTCAAATGACGTAGTAGGCCACTTTAATTGGAAGAGCCAATAGGACCATGCCACGTGTCAAAATGACACAGCATGACAAGTCACATTAAAAGGCCAATAAAATAGCGCCACGTGTGCAAGTGACATGTTCTGGCCAATCAAATACGACCATGTCACACTTTAATTTGATTGGCCGGAAAGAATTAGTTCTTATCACAACTCCTCCCTTCCACAACTATAAATAGGGGTCTTCATAACTCAGAAAAGACACTAGAAGTTAGAACAAGAAGCAAGAGAGAGCTCGTGGACCAAACACCGAAAATTTCTCTACAAGTTAACCAAGTTCAAGTTCAAGAATGAAGAACAAATCAAGTTCAAGCTCAAGAACGAATAACAATTCAAGTATTCAAGATCAAGAACGAAGTCAAATCAAATACAAGGCATTCAAGATCAAGGATACTTGTTCGTGATAAAATTCGTGGCAACAATCAAAGTGTTCGCGACGGATAAATCAAATTCAAATTCAAGATCAAGCTCAAAGGCCCTTGAATTTATACTAGAAAAGTAGAATCAGAGGATTCATAGAGATTGCAATGCTCAAATATTTGAAATTAAATACTACGATTGTTGCAATATCTTTCGGTCTTGATTTTATTTTCTCGACGCAATTTATTGTCAACATATATGTCACGATCATTAAACTTTATATTTAGATGCAGCCTACAAGTACCGACTTGACGTAAAGCTAAAGAGAAAGCGAGATGTGAAATGAACCCAGAAAGCATAGATACTAGTCTAAAACTCAACTTTTAGCGCATAAGAAAAAATATGGGTTAAAATGCTGAAATTTGAACTACATTAGTTCAAACTCCAGGGAAAATTGTCGGAGTTCACGAAAAAAATGATAGAGTTCATAAAAATATTGTTGTTTGAACTAATATAATTTTATGTCAAAGTCCGAAAAAAACTGTTGGAATTGAAAAAAGGTTGGAGTTTAAACTAATATTAATATTTCGAACTCCAACATAACTTTTTCATATTTTGGCTGATTTTTTTTCAAATTTTATTTCCGCATTAAAATTAATATTTTTATCTACTTTATAGATGTTGACTATTTCTTTAATTACTGGGCCGAAATGTGGCCAAATTGTGCTTTTTTATATATGCTAAAGTTGTCCAGTATGTTCTAGCTTCTACATGTTTTTTCAGCTCAATCGAGCTAAGTCTCGAGGGATCCAATACAAATCTATAGGGATCGTCATAGACCATAATCAATAAAGGATTTATAACATATGAGTGACTCTTCTAATATGAAAAAGAAAGAGCCTTGAAATAAGAAAAATATTATTTGCGGTCCGAAGTAAAAAATAATAAGAATCAATATTAACCAAATTTATGAAATGCTACCAATCTTGTAGGCTTTGAAGTTTGTTCCACTCTCCCAAGTATTTTTCTCTGTATCACAACCCTGTCATTTTACCAAAAACTCTTGGTGATCTTTCCTTGAAGCATGAATCACTCGATCATTGAGAATAAATTTTGCACGCCTTTTCTCGATTGAATTGGGGCCTAGAATATTGGGTATTATGTGTTGGCTCCACGAAGAATCCTTTATATCTTGCAAAAAAAGGTTTCAGAAGGCTGACATCGAAAATTGGATGAATCTTCCACTAGGCTGGGGTATCCACCCGGTATGTAACTTTCCCAATGTGCTTCTCAATGGACAAGGGTCCAATGTACTTTTTCAAGAAGCGAGGGTCATGGACCCCTACAAATAGATGATAGAATATATATCTTTATATATATATACACACACACACACATACAAAAATTAGTGTATGTTGTTTTTATAGTTGGCTCGCGAATGTAAATATTTTTGGTTGATCGACTAAATGTGGAACTTATAAGCAAATTCCGAAACTAATTGAAAACTAGCAATTTTTGTAATTAGTTGGACAAAAATATTCTTAAAATAAACCTTCTTCTTCTCCACTATAGCAATGACCAGGATGATCTCGAAATCTTTCTTTTTTCTCCGAATTCAAGTTTTGACCATCTCAAATAAATTCCAAATTTCGCTCTTCAATTCAATTAATAGAAAGCAATAATATAATCTAAAATACTAAGAAAATACAAAGTACATGGAGTAACAATGAATTTCATAAAATAATGGCCAACAAATATATGTCATGATCATTGAACTTTACATTTAGGTGCAGCCTATAAGTAGATATCGCTTTGTGATTTTTACCATCACTTTGTCCCCCACTGGGTATTCAAAAAGCGACGATTTTGGTCAGCATGCTTTTCATCCGTTTTTGGGATTTTACAAGATAGATCCGCACTATCTCCAAATTTTTCTTTCATTCTTTTGAGAAGCTAGCGGCTCGAGGAGATTTTGACATGTTCGGGGCATTCGCAATGTGTGGGAGTAACAATTGTTGTCCGATAACAATTTCAAAAGTACTTATGTTTGTACTAGAGCTCTTTTATGAATTGAAACACAATTGAGCAGCATCCAGAAGATTCACCTATTTAATCTGCGATCCGGTAATAAAATGGCGAAGGTATTCCTCCAGCATGCCATTGAACCTCTCTGTCTGGACATCTGATTGTGGATGGAAACTTGAATTGTGTCTCAACTTAGACCCAGGGCATTTAAAGAGTCGAGTTCAAAAGTTTCTAGTGAAGCGAGAGTCGCTATCAGTAGCGAGGAAGGCCCCAATATTGACAACCTGAGCGAAGAAGAGTTGAGTCGTATCTCCTATTGATATATATTTTGGGGATGCTATAAATGTTGCGTATTTCAAAATCGATCTACCACAACCAAGATAGTTGTAAGTCTCCTACCTTGGTCAATCCGGTGACAAAATCTAGTGACATGCTTTCCCAAGGTCTCTTTGGAACATGCAATGGATCCAAAAGACTCGTTTGTGTCAAACGGTGAGACTTGTCTTTCTAGAATACTAGGCAAGTCTTCACATACTGAGCAACATCATCTGCCATTTGAGGCCAATAATAAGCATAGTGCAAGAACGCCATGGTACGTTCTTCCCCTGGATGACCGACCCATAAAGTATCATGGCATTCCAACAGAAGAGTCATATGCACATATCCTCCTTTAGGAACATAAAGTCGATTCACTTTCACCTTCAAAAACTCATAGTGCATGTAGAACTAGCAAGTCTTACCTGTCCTACCAGGTCGACCAAATACTCTGCAGAGGGATCTTTGGTGAGTAGATCATGTATATGGTCTTTTATAGTGGTGGCCACTTCGCTCCCCCTTAAGGTGGCGAGTAGGCACATCGATGCTAGGTTAGCCCTCCGACTAAGCGCATCAACAACTTAGTTGGTCTTCCTACTCCAGTATTCCAAGTTGAAGTGAAATTCCGCTAGGAGGTTCCTGCCACCTTGCATGTCGACCATTCAGTTTTGGCTGGCTCATGAAATGACTAATAGGCGTGTTATCTGTCTTGACCATGCACGGGGTTCCCAGCAGATAGTTCCTCCAAAGGTGTAAGTAGTGGACGACAATTAATAATTCTTTTTCATGGGCGATGTAGCATCATTCTACATCCTCAACTTTTGTCTCTCCTACGCCAATGAATGCCCCTCTTGTAGCAAGACTCTGCCCAGAGTATGGTCAGATGCATCCGTTTGTACTTCAATCGGCTTGGACAAGTCAGGAAGAGCCAAGACGGGGCTACTAAACATAGCCGCTTTCAATGCGTTGAAGGCTTCCACTACTTGGGACCCCAATCCCAAGGCGTTACTTTATTGAGGAGTTCTGTCAATGACACTGCAATGAGAGAGTAATTTTTCATAAATCGCTAATAAAAGTTGCATAGGCCAAGGAACGCCTTTAAGGCGTGGATATCCTTAGGCAGCGGCCAGTCTGTAACAACATGAATCTTTTGTTGGCCCATCTTGATACGCCATTTCTCGATGACATGTCCAAGGAAGTCGATATGTTTTTGGGCGAATGAGCACTTAGATAGCTTCACATATAATGCCTGCTCCCGCAATCGAGTTAGGACCTTCCGGAGGTGCTCCAAGTATTCCTCTATTATTTTTGTGATGACCCAAAAGGGTCATCCCGTATATTCTATCTAACTCTGTGTTCCGAGGTCGTGAAAACCTCCTTCTATCTCACCTCAATTTGCGTGTGCAGCCCATGCGTGTCGCCGGGAAGCCTTTATGTGAAAAATTGATAAAAATAAAAATTTGTATAAAGTTGACGTCAGTCAACGTTTTTTGTAAACTGACCCTGACCCATGATTTGACGGTCCCGGGGGGTCCGTAGTAAAATATGGGACTTGCACGTATGCCCGGAATTGAATTCCGAGGTCCCAAGCCCGAGAAATAAATTTTTTAAGAAAATTATTTTCTGAAAAATATAAAGGTTTTTGAAAATAAAACTTAAGGTGAAACTTGTGATATCGGGCCCGTATTATGATTCCGAAGCCCGATACATGTACGATATGATTTATATGTGTTTTCTGTGAGATTTGGTAAGAAACGAACTTAATTTGACGTGATTCGGACCTTAAATGAAAAACTTAATGTTTATAGAAGTTTGAAGAATTTTCATGGACTTTTAGTTTAATTCATCGTGTTAGTGTTGTTTTATGTGGTTTGAAACCTCGAGCGAGTCCGTGTTAGGTTATATGACTTATGTGTGTGGTTGGACGGGGTTCCGGGGGCCTTAGGTACGTTTGGGATGCTTATAGGGTGTTATTAGCACTTGGGAGACAGCTGAACCATTTTTGGTTCTTCTGTCTCGCACCTGCAATGGACCTTCCGCAGGTGCGAACACACAGGTGCGGCGAGGAGCTCGCAGGTGCGGACTTAGCCCAATCCCCAAATCCTCTCAGGTGCGATGTGTTTTCCGCAGATGCGGAGCTGCCAGGCTTCTTAGTGGGTTTTTGCACCTACAATGGTATTTCCGCAGGTGCGGTCCCAGGGGCGCAGGTGCAGAATTGCTGGGCAATTATATCAGATCCGAGGGTTTATGTTATTTTTACCATTTTCGAATTGGGGAGCTCGAGAGAGGCGATTTTTGGAGGCTTTTGCACCTGGATAACTTGGGTAAGTGATTTCTATCCATTATAGACCAATTTCCATGATTCCAATCTTAAATCAAACCTTTAATTTCGAAAATTTTGGGTGGAAAATGGGATAAAATTCATAGACCAAATTATTGAGTTTTGATTAGGGTTTGACCTCCGATTTGAGAGATTTTCATATGTTTAGACTCGTGAGCGAATGGGTGTCCTGAAAATATAATTTTTACCCGATTCCGAGAAGTGGGCCCGGGGAACTTTTTGGGCGAACTTCCTAATTTCGCTTATTAGCTTCGAACTTATTAATTATTTTGTTTCCTTGTGATGGTATTTACTCTATGCAATCGAATTGTCTAGATTTGGGCCACCCAGAGTTGGGTACTCGTGGCAAGCGCGTGGTATTGAGTTGATTAGCGCAGTCAAGGTAAGTATCTTGCCTAACCTTGTGTGGGGGAACTACCCCTTAGGATTGAGTCTTCTATGTTGATTGTAGTCCGCGTACGCGAGGTGACGAGTGCGTACTCGAACTTATTTGCAAATAGATTGCCCTTTAGGGAGTTTTGGGTCCTTATGTTGCCCGTATATGAATTGAACTTGTTATATCTGAATTCCTGATTCCTAATCTCATCTCCTCTTGTTCAAGTTAGAAGTACTTGCCTAGCATTCCTTGTTTCTTATACGATCTTAATTGCCTTAAATGAAGACTTTGTTTTTCCTACCGTTATGCTATGTCTTCCTTCATATGCTGCCTATTTACTGAGCATTGTTCAAACTGAGTTTATTCGGTGAAGCTAATTGTCTAAGTGAGATTGGTTATAGCTGATTCCCTTGCCGGGATGATTTGGTTTCTTGGTTGCGAACTTGAATGTATAGAATCGTTGCTATATTTGTCTTGTTTTCCCCTCGTTATGCTGTTCTCTCTTTGTGCTTGGCATTCCTATTAGTGGCTACTTCTTATGAGCGAGTTGTTACCACTTTTGTGATTTAAGTCTTT
>ML417303.1:44424-61446 GCA_005239525.1 Nicotiana knightiana | reverse complement strand
TTGTTTCTGTCGCATTCTGGTTGTTTTCCTCAGTGGCTGCATTGCATATTTAAATTGGGACTACGGACAGAGATTCAGGAGCTTTCCCCTGTACTGCATTGCATATTTAAATTGGGACTACGGATAGAGATCCGAGAGCTTTCCCCCTGTACTGCATTGCATGACAAATTCTGAGTGGCGGACTGGGTTCCGGTAGTCCATGATTGAGGAGATTTGAATTGAAAGAGATAAATATATATATTGAAAAGTATAGCTGAAAAGCAATTATCTCCAGGAAAAGTTATGTCTAAAGGACTTCTTTTCGAAAGTATATTTGAAAAATATTTGTCTTGCAGAATGATGATATTTGAAAGAGCAGTACTTGGGAAAATATATTTTTAACATCACGTATGTTGATGTTATTTTAAAGAGTAGAACTTGGGAAAAATATATTTTGAACATCACGTATTTTGATGATATTTGAAAGAGCAGTACTTGGGAAAATATATTTTTAACATCACGTATGTTGATGTTATTTTAAAGAGTAGAACTTGGGAAAAATATATTTTGAACATCACGTATTTTGATGATATTTGAAAGAGCAGTACTTGGGAAAATATATTTCTAACATCACGTATTTTGATGATATTTGAAAGAGCAGTACTTGGGAAAATATATTTTGAACATCACATGTTTTGATGATATTTGAAAGAGCAGTACCTGGAAAAATATATTTTGAACATCACGTGTTTTGATGATATTTGAAAGAGCAGTACTTGGGAAAATATATTTTGAACATCACGTGTTTTGATGATATTTGAAAGAGCAGTACTTGGGAAAATATATTTTGAACATCACGTGTTTTGATGATATTTGAAAGAGCAGTACTTGGGAAAATATATTTTGAACATCACGTGTTTTGATGATATTTGAAAGAGCAGTACTTGGGAAAATATATTTTGAACATCACGTGTTTTGATGATATTTGAAAGAGCAGTACTTGGGAAAATATATTTTGAACATCACGTGTTTTGATGATATTTGAAAGAGCAGTACTTGGGAAAATATATTTTGAACATCACGTGTTTTGATGATATTTGAAAGAGCAGTACTTGGAAAAATATATTTTGAACATCACGTATTTTGATGATACTTGAAAGAGCAGTATTTGGGAAAGTGTATTTGAACACCCCGTATTTGAAGAGACTATGTTATAAAGATTTCTCTTTATAAAAATATATAAATATACATTCAGAGAAAGTATGTTTCAAAGAAGAAATTTCTCTATTCCGAAATGATTATATCTTTAAAGTTTTCAAAATGAACTCACGATTTAAAGGTTTTCACTCGAAAGTTTGACCAGTTTTATTGAGTCATTGGCTAAGGCCTGACGTGAATAAATTGATGTAGTGCTGAGTTGCTTGTGTTTTTGTTGGGTTGTAGTTCCCGCCATTTGGATTGCATCCTTTCCATTCTCTTTGCGTATTTCTATTATGTTGTCCGTTGATCGTGATTATTGAATTTTCTTCCGTATTATTCGATCGTATCGTTAATTACATTGAGAAATCTTTAGATAGATATTTTGGATCGGTCATTTATACATCTTGCCTTTTTACTTATTAGACCGGTGGTGTCTTGACTAGTCCTCGTCACTACTTCACCGAGGTTAGTCTTGATACTTACTGGGTACCGCTGTGGTGTGCTCATACTATACTTCTGCACATTTTTGTGTGCAGCTTCAGGTTATGGTTTTTGGTAGCTGCGCAGATCGTTGCTGAGGAGACTCAAGGTAACTTGCTGCTGCGTTCGTAGGCTTCAGAGTCACCTTCCTGTTTTATTTCTATTCAACTGTACTTACTTATTCCTAGGCAGTTGTACTTAGATTTGATAGAAAGATTTCGTAGAGCTTATGACTTGTACTTACAGGGTTTTGGGAAGTTGTAAACTCTGTCAAGAATTCTATTTCGATTTTTTTTAAAATTCCTTTATTATTGTTATTGTTTAGTGGAAATTTTAGGCTTACCTAGTCCCTAAGACTAGGTGCCATCCCGATACCCAACGGAGGAAAATTTGGGTCGTGACAAGTTGGTATCAGAGGTCTAGGTTCATAGGTGCTACGAGTCATAAGCGGGTTTGGTAGAGTCTTGCAGATTGGTACGGAGACGTCTGTACCTATCTTCGAGAGGCTATGGCACTATCAGGACAATTTCACTTCCGTCATTCCTATCGTGCAAGTTCATTGATCTTGAAGTTTGAAATTATCGTTCCATTCTCTCACTGATGGTGAGGACACGAGCGGTGATTCCGGTGATGCTACTCCGAAGCAAATGTCACAAGGGTCAGAGATAGAGGCCAACGAGGAGCACATGCCGCAGTTAAGATGCCTACTAGAGCAGCCGTTGAGGAGTCGCCAGTAGTCCTAGTTAGGGGACAGGTACTAGGGGTGCCTGTTGCTACCCCGGACTTCAGAAGACCAAAGCGCAATTTTGAGTACAATTGGTACATCGGCTCAAGTAGAGTTGATTCTAGTGCACCAGTTGCTTCACAAATCAGCGAAGGAGTTCAGATTCCCACCGTCTACACTCCAGAGCATCGAGATCATATTGGTCAAGTTCCAGTTGTCATGGCAGCACGACATGTGGTTTCAGTTCACCCCGTGGTTAGGACAACAACATCGGAGGTAGAGCACCTTGGGATTTAGAGGTCACTAGAAGTACCACCCTTCTATCTTTCAGTGGATTGGCAGCAGGTAGTGCCCAGGGTTTTCTGGAGGAGTGTCACCATATTCTTCGTACTTCGGGTATTGTGGAGACGAGCGGGATTGCTTATGTCACGTCTCAGGTCCAGAGTAATGGATTGATCAGTGGTGGCGGTATATAAGTTGGGGTAGCCTGGCCGAGTTAGCTTTACTAACATGGATTCAGTTTTCGGAGATGTTTTGAGGAAGTTTGCACCTCAGTTCCGTCAGGATGTAATGCACACAGAGTTTGAGCAGTTGCGTCAGGGCGCTATGTCACCATTGGAGTACACCGTCAGATTCAGTGAGTTGGCCAGATATACACCTCACTTGGTTGCTTCAGTTAGGAGGCGAGTCCGTAGATTCATTGAGGGACTCAGGCACGGTAGAGAATCTTGGGTCAACCAGTTCAGTTGCATTACCAGCTTCGTATGGGAGCATTTCAGATACTCATGGGTCTTAGAGGATCCGTATCGTATGTCTTCCACAGCCACATCGGTAGAGAGATTGTTTTCAGTGTGGAGATGTTAGCCACAGGGTAAGAGATTGTTCCAGGATTCAGGTGGGAGAATTATATCTGGGTGTTCAGGTGGATAGAAAGCGCCTAAGAGGGGGAGACCCGAACCGTTGATGTGTTGCATATAGTAGGCTAGAGGCCGTCGCGTCAGATATCGTCACCCAGCTATGGCTTGATGTGCTAAAGTGGGGTACCATTGTATTTCACTATAGTCATGTTGGTCAGGACGAGTTCCCATTATTTGTTGTCTCATTTATGAGTGAGTTTCATGTATTTCACACTATCTTTGTTCTTGCTCCTGTTGGGAGATTCTATGAGTAGTAGCCGTGTCTACCATTGTTTTATTCATCCTTACTAGTGGTAAAACTGGAGGTGAGTCCATGTCGTCCTTCGTGGTAAGCTTTATGTGATTCTCCTGAGTATCCTGTTTTCGAGCTGTGATTTGATACTCCATTGAGATGTGAGTAAGTGAGCACTATGATTCTGTTAGCCGAGACGAATTAGCGGGAGATCTCTATTGGTATGATATATATTCGACATGTGTCGTAGAGTTGTAACGACCCGACCGGTCGTCTTGATCTCTAGCGCGTTGTGCAGCGGTTTGAGGCCATGAACAGCTTTGTTTCAGGTATCATGACCCATGGGCATGGTCGGAATTGAATTTCGGGAAGTTTAGAGTTGATTTGGAAAGAAAATTCTTATTTCAGAAGCCTTAAGTTGGAAGAATCAACTAAGATTGGAATTTTGAGTAAACAACGTCCGAATTAGGATCTGAAGGTTCCTGCAGGTTCGTATGATGATCTCATACTTGGGCGTATGTCCGGATCGGGTTTTGGATAACTCGGGAGCGTTTCGATGCATATTGTGGAAGTTAGCATTTTAGAAGAATTTCATAAATTTGGGCTTGAAGTGCATTTCAGTGTTGTTGATGTCTGTTTGGGATCCCGAGTATGGAATAGCTTCGTATGGTGAATTCTGGAGTTGGGAGCGCGATTGGAAGTGAATTTGGATGTCCGTAGGTCATTTTTAAGTCATTTGGCTAACAATAGAAATTTGAAGGTTTTTGAGAAATCCGACCGGAAGTGGAAGTTTTGATATCGATGTCGGAATGCGATTCCGGAACTTGGAGAAATTTTGTAATGTTGAATATGACTTGTGCCCAAAATTTGGGGTCAATCGGGCGTGATTTGATAGGTTTCGGCATCGGACGTAGAAGTTGAAAAATTCTAAGTTCATAAAGTTGGGATTTGAGTGTGATTCGTGGTTTCGATGTTATTTGATATGATTTGAGGCCTCGAGCAAGTCCACATTATGTTTTGGAACAGGTTGTTATGATTGGACGGGGTCCCGAGGGCCTCGGGTGGATTCCGGGTGGTTAACGGATCAATATTTGAAGTTGAAGAAAGCTGAAGGTTGGTGTCATCTGGTGTGATCCGCACCTGCGAGGCTTTGGACGCAGGTGCGGAGCCGCAGGTACGGCTAAGGGCACCGCAGGTGCGATTTTGGGCTGGAGTCAAGGAGGCCGCCGGTGCGGGGGATTTGGGCATACCTGCGGAAGCGCATGTGCGATAAGGGGACCGCAGGTGCGGAAATCGGCCTGGGCAGAATGTTTTAAAACAAGGATTCTTGGTTCATTTTATTTATTTCCTTTTGGGTTTAGGCGTCTTTGGGACGCTTCAAAGAGAGAAATTCCTTCATGAATTGTCAAGGTAAGTAACTCCTTCATGCCTCTAAGTTAAATACAAGATTATATGCATGGATTAGGCATGGAAATTGGTAGGAATTGGGAAATTATTGAAGAAACCTAGAAAATGGTAATTTGGATTTTTAGCCACGAATTGGAGCATGGAATGTAGAGTAAAGTGTATGATTGAACTAGTAGATCTATGGGTAGAATGTATTTTCAAGAATTTCGGATTTCCGGGCACGTGGGCCCGAGGGCATTTTGGTCATTTCTCTGAGAGGGGTTGGGAAAGTATATAATTTAAATTTGTTGTGAGTATTAGGATGAATTTTCATTTCTTTGCCGTTATGTGGTAGTTTCGGAGCGTTGTGCGTCCGTTGGAGTCGTCGGAAGGGCTTGGAAGCCGGAATTGGAATTTTAGAGCGAGGTAAGTCTCCTTTCTAACTTTGTGAGGGGGAATTGTCCCCCTAGGAGAACTAATTAAGTATGTGTTACTATCTGCGGGGGCTACGTGCACACGAGGTGACAGGAGTCCGTGCGTAGCTACTATTATGCCCTGTCCGGGTAGCCTAGGACCCACTAACATGCCTTACCTTTTATACCTGTAATCTTGTCTGTGATATTATAATGCTAATATAACCGAAATTGTAAATGAATGACTAAGGAAGAGTAGAGTTTATTTTTCTAAACCATCTAAAAAGAGAATTGATTTCCTTCGCGGGCAATTGTATTTCCGGATAAGGTTGTATTATTAAACATTATAAAAATTTGGCAAGTGAATTTTGAAAAAAAAAATGGATTTAAGTACTATTTTGTGGTTTTTAAAAGAGAAATCTGTCATTTATTTGGTTACTTGTTTTCCCGAAGTATTCGGGATGGACTGTTGATTGTGCATTACTGCATGTGACCGCTTCGCAATTTACGTACCGCGAGCGGAGTGTTATTTCCCCACTCTCATGGGAGCGGGTCGTGCGCCATGGCTAGATTGAAAGAAATATTATGGTTCGGGCCGTTCGACCCTTGGCAGTGCACAGAGATGTTTATTATGATGGCTCAGGCGGGTTTTCCTTATCCCGTATGCGCATGCTAAATTGTTAAATATTTTTTTCATGATTTTTGAAGTGATAAGATATTTGGGGGAAATAAAGAATAAGAAATTGTGGATTTATGATATTTGTGGGAAAACAAATAGGAAATTTTTTATTTAAGATATCTTGGAAAATAATGAGGAAGTGGTATTTGTTTTGTTTTTTCCCAGTATTTATTTTGATTTCAGTGCCTTATATATATTGTTGCTTTACTACCTTTACATGACTATCGTGTTCATCTTATACTGTTAGTTAATTTGCTGGCCCTTAGTGAATGTCTAATTCGACCTCTCGTCACTACCTCTCTGAGGTTAGGCGGGCGACTTAGTGAGTACACGTTATTTTTGTACTCATGCTATACTTGCTGTGCATTTTATTGCACAAGTACTTTCATAGCAATGTGGAGGATTCGGAGACTTAGGCGAGCTGCATCATCCGGAGGCGATCCGCAGCTGACAGAGTCTCTCTCGTACTGTATTATTACATTATTTTAAATTTCTTCATCCAATTTGTACTCGGACAGGCTTGTAATGATTGTATAAATTCTTAAAAATTGCTCATGTACTTGTGACACCGAGTTCTGGGATGTGTTGGGATATATTTGCTAAAGTGTAATATTTGAACTATTGTTTTACTTGACATATTTTATTTAGCTAACATGTAATAAAGTGAAAGGAATTGATTTTTCATAAATGTTAAACAGGAATTTATTTCGACTAATTAATGATTGGCTTGCCTGACAATGGTGTCCGGCGCCATCACGACCTTAGGGATTTTTGGGTCGTGACAACATGGTATTAGAGCGTTAGGTTCCCTTAGGTCTCACAATTCATGATCAAGTCTAGTAGAGTCTTGCGGATCGGTACGGAGACGTCTGTACTTATCTTCGAGAGGCTACAGGGCTGTTAGGAGTACTTCCCTTCTTGATTCCTCATCGTGCTATTTGATTCCTTTGAGGCTTATGCCTATGATTATTCCTACTCAATCTTACGCGTCGCGAAGCGCTTGCTATGAATCAAGAATTTGAGGAATTGAAATGGTGCTACGAATGTAATTCGAGATGTTTCCATGTGTAGTTGGTGGGGGGCTACTGTTATGGCCCTGCAGAAGGATAATATGTTGTTTCAGCTCAGTAGCTGTGTTTCTGGGAGCCTTAAGGCTATGCTCAGGTAGTGATGATGCTTGCGATTGGTTGTCGCGCAATGTCGATATGATGATAACATGCTTACCCATATGTTCGGGGTGCTGAATAGTTTGAGGGGAGGTCTTCTCAAAATGTGATTTAGAGATTTTAGTATTTTAGTTCCGGCAGAGGAAAGGCATTTGGATTATGAATGGTCCGGTTGGGGTTGAGAAAGTAGTAAGACTTGGCGTCTTCAAGCGAGGTGGGATATGCACCTGTGACGTGAAGTCATCGTCATTGATACGAATGGAATGTGTTAAGTTTGTCGGTGTTATGGTTTCTTCGGTTGCGTGGGGTCAGAGTATTAAGAAGGAGTATTGAAGAATGCAATGGGCAGAGACCGCGAGGTGTGGTGGTTCAGTACCAGATAGGTTTTGATAAAGAAGGCAACTAGAGAAAGATGATCTTCGGAGAGCTTGAAGTCGTGGTGATCTGCTGGTTTGAGAGCTACAGAGAATGATCCGGAAGTGAGGCTAGGCGGTGGTTCCATTTCTAGGAGGCCAGGTGGAAGAGGCGGAAGTCGAGCAGTCGCAAAGTGGGGGAGCGGCAGCATAGCTTCGAATTTGAAGATATTGTCGTGCATTTAATGGATGTCCATGAGGAGCGGACGGACTAGTAAGTTGGTAAATGAAGAAGGGCGTAGGATGGGGTATTGAAGTCGCAGGAAGCGTGCATTTCAACGTCGTTGAAAGGTGTCCGCGGGCGATTTCCACAGGTGGGTTATCTCATGTGAATAGGTTAGCGGTGGCATGGTTGGCAAGTCCCTGTGAGAGGTTATAGTGGCTATTCGGTAGGAGGCAGAATGTGTGAATGATGCTAGGGAGTTTGAGTACTTAGGGAGTGCTAGCAAGAGAATTCGGAAGAATTTGGACGGATTGGTTGAACAAGATCGTGTTATCAAAGGAGAAAGGATCTTGGCAGGGTCTAGAGTGGTGCAATGAGTAGCTTCGGTCTAAGTGGGGGAGTCCCACCATCTGCAGTTGGGTTGTAGGGTTGTCTTCTCATAGGGTCGCGGATTATCGGCGTGTCGACAAGTTATTTCAGCTAATGGAAAGGAGTAAAAAATGGCGATTGTGCGTGGAATTTAAGGAATGTGTGAAAGAGTCGGCCCTGTCGGATCAGGGCTAGGCTTTGGAAGATTTAGAATTTATGCTTAAGGCATGGGCGAGTTGTAAGGATAGTGACTCGGTCGCGTGGTTCCTTGAAAGGGGTGTTCATGTGTTAGAAGAGCCTAGGTGTTGATTGCATTCGGGGCTAGTCAGAGTGGGTGACTCTCAATAGCGGTCCTAGTGAGTTCGAAAGTCAAGAATGCAACATTTAAGGGTTTCAGGCAGCAGTATGATCGAGAATCGAGCTTTTGTAGAGTAATTTCTGAGAAAAAAAAGGATGGTTGGAATGTTCTATGATATGTTTCAGCATGCAGGATAGTATTGGAGGAGTGAGAGAAATAAACTCCGGATTGTAGAAAGATTATCAGAAGGGTATGAGAAGGGTTGCGGGATTTAGGCAGCATAGTCTCGTGAATCAAGGTCACTCGGGGTGAGTGAGTGTTGAGTTTGCTATGAGTTGAAGGAAGTTGCTATTATTCCTGAGGCAAATTGAAGATGATTAAAAGCAAATAAATTGATTAGCCATGGTTGAAATGGCACATTTTTGGCAGTGATCGGTTCATTTGATGTGATTAAGTTATGCAGGTGGTTTGTGCTGGTGTGTGCGAGGCTTGTCGGCCGTCGTAACAGATTTTATGTGGGAGCATTTGAGTGCTATGGCCTGTCAGGTGTAGGCAGACCCCGGAAGGGTTATGGTGGTATAGACTACTACTTAAGGATTTGCATGTTGGGTGATTGTGGGAATTCACTCGTGTGTTGAGATGGTACTCTTGAATTGAGTTAAGTAAAAGGTTTCTATATGATGAAGTTTTCACCCTATTGGTGGTTCAGAAGTTATGATGGAATTCTTGCGCTACCTCATATTGGCATGTTAGGTGCGAAAGCAGTACGTAACTGGGAGTAAGAATCAAGATTGCAGTTTGGTGTTAATAAGGATGTCTTGAGCTCGGAAGAGCAAGAAAAAGAGATTCGAGAGTTCAGAGTAAGCTGGTGTTATATTTAGTGTCACCTGAGATTGATGTTCGGTGAAAGAGGCTTTGTACCCTGGCTATGGGTTCTTGATTTCTCTTATAGCGTAGTGTGGTCGGTGTTATGGATGGGCAGACTTGTTGCCTTGTGTGGAAGGTCGTGGAAGCATGACCACGAAAAGATTGTATAAAGTGTGACATGTAGTCACTTGATGGATTGAAGATTTGGACTGAGTATAAAGAAGTGCAATATTGTTTATTTGAGAATCTATGCCTGGAGGGCGTTCGGTTCAGTTGATTATGGATTATGGGATGTTTGTCCCGGTGATGATGGTTGTTATCGTGTATTATGAGAGAAAGTGGGTTAATATTGACCCAGGTAGAAGCTATTAGCTTAGTGTGGTGCGAGCAAGGTGGCTCGATGTTTGTGGATGGATTTAAATATGATTATGGGCTCCGTATGAGCCAGACATATTCATTTCAGTAGAGTGCTTTTCATGGAAAGGGTATTAGAAAAACAGATGTTGCTCCGTCTTCGTCGAATTCATGTGTTATTATGATTGTGTCGTGTGAGTTGTGAAACAACTTGATAATTTCTTATGTGTTGAGGTCCCGCGTAGTGATGATGTTATGTGAGCAGGATGGCTCTTGAGATCCCGAGTACATATATATATCGCACCTCAGTTGTGCTTGAGTTTTGTAAGCATATGGCTTTATCAGTCTCCCCAGGATGGCATTATTCACTTAGCGTGCTTATGATCGATATTCAGTAATTTGTGTAATAGTGAGCGATTCAGCTCCGTGTATATTTACTTATGTGAGTTTTATGATGGGATCTGGTGGCACGCCGCCACGGGTATGTTATTAGGATCGGGTTGCACGCCGCAATAGTGTGATGATGAGAAGGGTTAATATGCATTTATTTTTCTTGTGTTTTATTTCCTAATTTCTGAGAAAAGTTCATATTAGTTGCGCGAGTTGAATAGTCCCTTTCTGAGTCATTTCTTATTTATCATGTTCGAGTTACGGCCGATTGGCACAATGTGGTATCATGTGAGGTTGTTGGTCATGTTTGGGGTGATTTGTCGTCTGAGCAGTTCATACTGGGTGAGACGGGATTATCAGATCAGGGATTAGTGCGATAAGGTTATGTGAAGTGTATATTAAAGAACAAATACCATTATTCAGGTTCATAATGAAGTGATGATTCTAGTCAAGATGAGGTATTCAAGGATTTGTTAACTCTGCAGTTGGGTATGAATTTCTGCACATCTCCTCCGCTGTGGTGGTATCGTCAACAANGGTGAATGGTGCTGATTCAGCAAAGGTATGCAGTCATGTCCTGGTATATCGGGTGATGGATGATACGATGTTTATGTATTGGAACTAGGCCTGGCAGAGAATTTCAAGTGTTGGAACTAGGTTCTGAGCTTATTATATGGATGAAAGAAGAAATCTTCAGATTTAATCAAGCTAATGTGCTCAGCTGGGTTGTGGTAGCACGGGCAGGTGCTAGAAATGTTAAACAGTGATTTCAGATAACTCCAGAGCAGTTCTTGGCACGTTCGAGGACGAACGTTGGTTTAAGTGGGGGAGAATGTAATGACCCGACCGGTCGTTTTGAGCTTTAGCGCGTCGTGCAACAGTTTGAGGCCGTGAGCAACTTTATTTCAGGTATTATGACCCATGGTCATGGTCGGAATTGAATTTCGGGAAGTTTAGAGTTGATTTGGAATGAAAATTTTCATTTCAGAAGCCTTTAGTTGGAAGAATCAACTAAGATGGAATTTTGAGTAAACGACCTCCGAATCAGGATCTGAAGGTTCTGTCAGGTTCGTATGATGAATTCGGACTTGGGCGTATGTCTGGATCGGGTTTTGGATAACCCGGGAGCATTTCGATGCATGTTGTGGAAGTTAGCATTTTAGAAGAATTTCATAAATTTGGGTTTGAAGTGCATTTTAATGTTGGTGATGTACGTTTGGTATCCCGAGTCTGGGAATAGCTTCGTATGGTGATTCTGAAGTTGGGAGCACGATCGGAAGTGAATTTGGATGTCCATAGGTCATTTTGAAGTTATTTGGCTAAACATAGAAATTTTAAGGTTTTTGAGAAATCTGACCTGAAGTGGAAGTTTTGATATCGAGGTCAGAGTGTGATTACGGAAGTTGGAGCAGGTCCGTAATGTTGAATATGACTTGTGCGCAAAATTTGGGGGTCAATCAGGCGTGATTTGATAGGTTTCGGCATCAGATGTAGAAGTTGGAAAATTCTAAGTTCATAAAGTTGGGATTTGAGTGCGATTCGTGGTTTCGATGTTGTTTGATGTGATTTTAGGCCTTGATCAAGTCCGCATTATGTTTTGGAACAGGTTGGTATAGTTGGACGGGCTCCCGAGGGCCTCGGGTGGATTCCGGGTGGTTAACGGATCAATATTTGAAGTTGAAGAAAGCTGAAGGTTGCTGTAATCTGGTGTGATCCGCACCTGCGAGGCTTTGGCCGCATGTGCGGTTTTGGGATGGAGCCAAGGAGGCCGCATGTGCAGGAGATTTGGACGCACCTGCGGAAGCGCAGGTGCGATAAGGGGACCGCAGGTGCAGAAATTGGCCTGGGAAGAATGTTTTAAAACAAGGATTCTTGGTTCATTTTCTTCATTTCCTCTTAGGTTTAGGCGATTTAGGGAGGCTTCAAAGAGAGTATTCCTTCATGCATTGCCAAGGTAAGTAACTCCTTCATGCCTCTAAGTTAAATACAAGATTATATGCATGGATTAGGCATGGGAATTGGTAGGAATTTGGGAAATTATTGAAGAAACCTAGAAAATGGTAATTTGGAGTTTTAGCCACGAATTATAGCATGGAATGTAGAGTAAAGTGTATGATTGAACTAGTAGATCCATGGGTAGAATGTATCTTCGAGAATTTCGGATTTCCGGGCACGTGGGCCTGAGGGCATTTTGATCATTTCTTTGAGCGGGGTTGGATAAGTATATAATTTGAATTTGTTGTGAGTATTAGGATGAATTTTCATTGCTTTGCCGTTATGTGGTAGTTTCGGAGCGTTGTGCGACCGTTGGAGTCGTCGGAAGAGCTTGGAAGCCGGAATTGGAATTTCAGAGTGAGGTAAGTCTCCTTTCTAACTTTGTGAGGGGGAATTGTCCCCCTAGGTGAACTAATTAAGTATGTGTTACTATCTGCGGGGGATACGTACGCACGAGGTGACGGAAGTCCGTGCGTAGCTACTATTATGCCCTGTCCAGGTAGCCTAGGACCCACTAGCATGTCTTACCTTTTATACCTGTAATCTTATCTGTGATATTATAATGCTAATATAACCAAAATTGTAATTGAATGACTAAGGAAGAGTAGAGTTTATTTTTCTAAACCATCTAAAAAGAGAATTGATTTCCTTCGCGGGCAATTATATTTCCGGATAAGGTTGTATTATTAAACATTATAAAAATTTGGCAAGTGAATTTAAAAAAAAGGATTTAAGTACTATTTTGTGGTTTTTAAAAGAGAAATCTGTCATTTATTTGGTTACTTGTTTTCCCGCTTCGTAATTTTCATTCTGCGAGCGGAGTGTTATTTCCCCCACTTTCATGGGATCGGGCCGTACGCCACGGCGAGATTGAAAGAAATATTATGGTTCGGGCCGTTTAACCCTCGACAGTGCACAAAGATGTTTATTATGATGGCTCAGGCCGGTTGTCCTTATCCCGTATGCGCATGCTAAATTGTTAAATATTTTTTTCATGATTTTTGAAGTGATAAGATATTTGGGGGAAAAAAAAGAGAAGAAATTGTGGATTTATGATATTTGGGGGAAAACATAGAGGAAATTGTTTATTTAAGATATCTTGGAAAATAATGTGGAAGTGGTATCTGTTTTGTTTATTTCCAGTATTTATTTGGATTTCAGTGCCTTATATATATTGTTGCTTTACTACCTTTACATGCCTATCGTGTTCATCTTATACTGTTAATTAATTTGTTGGCCCCTAGTGAGTGTCTAATTCGACCTCTCGTCACTACCTCTCTGAGGTTAGGCGGGCGACTTAGTGAGTACACGTTGTTTTTGTACTCATGCTACACTTGCTGTGCATTTTATTGCACAGGTACTTTCATAGCAATGTGGAGGATTCAGAGACTTAGGCGAGCTGCATCATCCGGAGGCGATCCGCAGCTGACAGAGTCTCTCTCGTACTGTATTTATTACATTATTTTAAATTTCCTCGTCCAATTTGTATTTCAGACATGCTTGTAATGATTGTATAAATTCTTAGAAATTTCTCATGTACTTGTGACACCGGGTTCTGGGATGTGTTGGGATATATTTGCTAAATTGTAATATTTGAACTATTGTTTTACTTGACAGATTATATTTAGCTAACATGTAATAAAGTGAAAGGAAATGATTTTTCATAAATATTATACATGAATTTATTCGACTAATTAATGATTGGCTTGCCTGACAATGGTGTCCGGCGCCATCACGACCTTAGGGATTTTGGGTCGTGACAAGAGTTGAGGGCGAGACCCTCGTGATTCTTTGTGATTTGATATGTTTGGACCGGGCTGAGTACCGCGATGGAATTTTTTATCAGGATGGCATCCTTGTGATTTGTTCATATGCTTTGCTTCTCTCTTGTTATATTGCTTTTGGTAAGTCAGTATCGGTAGAGAGTTATTCCTATGGGCTGGTTTGATAGTACCTTTATATATGCTTCTATCTTTCCTACTCAGCCATTTCGTTATGTGCTTCTTTAGTTCAGTTTGCGAGATGTGTGCCCGGTGGTGTTAGCTGTGACTCGGTGATTCAGGTGTCTACTGATGAGGTCTTCTTGTTTATTCCATCAGTATCGGTGTTATGGGATTTGGAAACAGAGAGTTCTTCCATATGTGGGACTAACTACCAATGTTGAGTTGATTTTCCGGAAGTTATGTGATCAAACGTGCTATTGAGCTTATGTGTGATGTGCTATGTTGTGTGGCCATGCCATATGGGCGTAGGCCTGAGTTGATGCAGCTGGTTGAGGCTAATGCCGGACATGCATTTAGAATCGTTTTTTTGGAAATGAGTATAAAGTGAGGAATTGAGGTATCAGGCTTATCGATGATGATGAGAAGGCTATATGACAGTTGTGATGGTGTCATCAGGCTTATGTAGGTTGGGGTGACGTGGGATCACCCGCGGGTGTGTGTTGGAAATGAGCAATCAGTGATTGGATGAGTTCAAAGTGAACCTTAGCACGTTCGAGGACGAAGGTTTGTTTAAGAGGGGGAGATTGTGATGACCCAAAAGGGTCATCCCATATATTCTATCTAATTCTGTGTTCCGAGGTCGTGAAAACCTCCTTCTATCTCACCTCGATTTGCGTGTGCATCCTGGACGTGTAGCCGGGAAGCCTTTATGTGAAAAATTTATAAAATTGAAAATTTTGTATTGGAAATTTGAATAGAGTTGACTTCAGTCAACGCTTTTGGTAAACGGACCCGGACCCGGACCCGGACCCGGACCCGTGATTTGACGGTCCCGGAGGGTCCGTAGTAAAATATGGGACTTGGGCATATGCCCGGAATCGAATTTCGAGATCCCAAACCCGAGAAATTAATTTTTAAAGAAAATTGATTTCTGAAAAATATAAAGGTTTTTGAAAATGAAACTTGAGGTAAAATCTGTGATATCGGGCCCGTATTTTGATTCTGAAGCCCGGTACAGGTTTGATATGATTTATATATGTTATCTGTGAGATTTGGTAAGAAACGGACTTAGTTTGACGTGATTCGGACCTTAAATGCAAAACTTAATGTTTATAGAAGTTTGAATAATTTTCATGGACTTTTAGTTTAGTTCATCGTGTTAGTGTTGTTTTATGTGGTTTGAAACCTCGAGCGAGTCCGTGTTAGGTTATATGACTTATGTGTATGGTGGGACGGGGTCCCGGGGGCCTCAGGTACGTTTAGGATGCTCATAGGGTGTTATTAGCACTTGGGAGACAGCTGGATCATTGTTGGTTCTGGTGTCTCGCACCTGCGATGGACCTTCCGCAGGTGCGGTCACGCAGGGTAGCGAGGAGCTCGCAGGTGCGGACTTAGCCCAATCCCCCAATCCTCATATGTGCGGTGTTTTTTTCGCAGATGCAGAGCCGCGAGTGCGGCCATTTGACCGCAGGTGCGACCCTAGGCTTCTTAGTGGGTTTTCGCACCTGCGATGGTATTTCCATAGGTGCGGTCCCAGAGGCACATGTGCGGAATTGCTGGGCAATTATATCAGATCCGAGGGTTTATGTTATTTTCACCATTTTCGAATTGGGGAGCTCGGGATTATTGAGTTTTGATTGGTTTTTTGACCTCCGATTTGAGAGATTTTCATATGTTTAGACTCGTGAGCGAATGGGTGTCCGAAAAATATAATTTTTACCTGATTCCGAGACGTGGACCCGGGGAACTTTTTGGGCGAATTTCCTAATTTCGCGTATTAGCTTCGGACTTATTAATTATTTTGTTTCCTTGTGATGATATTTACTCTATGCAATCAAATTTTCTAGATTTGGGCCTTCTGGAGTTGGGTACTCGTGGCAAGAGCATGGTATTGAGTTGATTAGCGGCAGTCAAGGTAAGTATCTTGCCTAACCTTGTGTGGGGGAACTACCCTTTAGGATTGAGTATTCTATGTTGATTGTAGTCCGCGAACGCGAGGTGCCGAGTGTGTACTCAAATNAGAAGCACTTGCCTAGCATTCCTTGTTTCTTATACGATCTTAATTGACTTAAATGAAGACTTTGTTTTTCCTACCATTATGCTATGTCTTCCTTCATATGCTGCCTAGTTACTAAGCATTCTTCAAACTGAGTTTATTCGATGAAGCTAATTGTCTAAGTGAGATTGGTTATAGCTGACTCCCTTGCCGTGATGATTTGGTTTCTTGATTGCGAACTTGAATGTATAGAATCGTTGCTATATTTGTCTTGTTTTCCCCTCGTTATGCTGTTCTCTCTTTGTGCTTGGAATTCCTCTCAGTGGATACTTCTTATGAGCGAGTTGTTACCACTTTTGTGATTTAAGTCTTTGTATTGATTTGCTCATCGCACTTTGTATTCGGCCTTGTTTGCTTTCGCGCCGGTTGTGGCAATATATGTTGTTTCTGTCGCATTCTGGTTGTTTTCTTGAGTGACTTCATTGCATATTTAAGTTGGGACTATGGACAGAGATCCGGGAGCTTTCCCCCTGTACTGCATCGCATATTTAAATTGGGACTACAGACAGAGATCCGGGAGATTTCCCCTTGTACTGCATCACATATTTAAATTGGGACTACAAACAGAGATCCGGGAGCTTTCCCCCTGTACTGCATCGCATATTTTAATTGGGACTACGGACTGAGATCTAGGAGCTTTCCCCCTATACTGCATTGCATGACAAATTCTGAGTGGCGGACTGAGTTCCGGTAGTCCATGATTGAGGAGATTTGAATCGAAAGAGATAAATATATATATTGAAAAGTATAGCTGAAAAGCAATTATCTCCAGGAAAAAGCTATGTCTAAAGGACTTCTTTTCGAAAGTATATTTGAAAAACATTTGTCTTGCAGAATGATGATATTTGAAAGAGCAGTACTTGGGAAAATATATTTTTAACATCATGTATGTTGATGATATTTGAAAGACCAGTACTTGGGAAAAATATATTTTGAACATCACGTATTTTGATGATATTTGAAAGAGCAGTACTTGGGAAAATATATTTTGAATATCA
>ML417303.1:0-44067 GCA_005239525.1 Nicotiana knightiana | reverse complement strand
TTGCTTGTGTTTTTGTTGGGTTGTAGTTCCCGCCATTTGGATTGCATCCTTTCCATTCTCTTTGTGTATTTCTATTATGCTGTCCGTTGATCGTGATTATTGAATTTTCTCCGTATTATTCGATCGTATCGTTAATTACATTGAGAAATCTTTAGATAGATATTTTGGATCGGTCATTTACACATCTTACCTTTTTACTTATTAGACCGGTGGTGTCTTGACTAGTCCTCGTCACTACTTCACCGAGGTTAGTCTTGATACTTACTAGGCACCGCTGTGGTGTGCTCATACTACACTTCTGCACATTTTTGTGTGCAACTTCAGGTTATGGTTGTTGGTAGCTGCGCAGATCGTTGCTGAGGAGACTCAAGGTAACCTGCTGCTGCATTCGCAGGCTTCGGAGTCACCTTCTGTTTTATTTCTATTCAACTGTACTTACTTATTCCTAGGCAGTTGTACTTAGATTTGATAGAAATATTTCGTCTGACTTGTACTTACCGGGTTTTGGAAAGTTGTAAACTCTGTCAAGAATTCTATTTCGAAATTTTTTAAAATTCCTTTATTATTGTGGTTGTTCAGTGGAAATGTTAGGCTTACCTAGTCCCTAAGACTAGGTGCCATCACGATACCCAACGGAGGGAATTTGGGTCGTGACAAGTTGGTATCAGAGCTCTAGGTTCATAGGTGCTACGAGTCATAAGCGGGTTTGGTAGAGTCTTGCGGATCGGTACGGAGACGTCTATACCTATCTCCGAGAGGCTACTGAACTATCAGGACAATTTCACTTCCTTCATTCCTATCGTGCGAGTTCATTGATCTTGAAGTTTGAAATTATCGTTCCATTCTCTCACCAATGGTGAGGAGACGAGCGGCGGTTCCAGATGATGCGACCCCGAAGCAAATGTCACAAGGGTCAGAGAGAGAGGCTAACGAGGAGCACGTGCTGCAATTAAGATGCCTACTAGAGCAGCCGTTGATGAGTCACCAGTAGTCCTAGTTAGGGGACATGTACTTGGGGTGCCTGTTGCTACCCCGCACTTCATAAGACCGGAGCGTAATTTTGAGTACAATTGCTACATCGGCTCAGGCAGGGTTGATTCTAGTGCACTAGTTGCTTCACAAATCAGGGGAGGAGTTCAGATTCCCACCGTCTACACTCCAGAGCAGCGAGATCATATTGGTCAAGTTCCAGTTATCATGGCAGCACGACATGTGGTTTCAGTTAAGCCCGTGGTTAGGACAGCAACATCGGAGGTAGAGCACCTTGGGATTTAGAGGTACTGGAAGTACCACCTTTCTATCTTTCAGTGGATTGGCGGCGGGTAGTGCCCAGGGTTTTCTGAAGGAGTGTCACCATATTCTTCATACTTCGGGTATTGTGGAGACGAGCGGGATTGCTTTTGTCACGTCTCAGCTCCAGAGTAGTGGATTGATCAGTGGTGGCGGCATATGAGTTGGGGTAGCCTGGCCAAGTTAGCTTTACTAGCATGGATTCAGTTTTCGGAGATGTTTTGAGTAAGGTTGCACCTCAGTTCCTCCGGGATGTACAACGCATGGAGTTTGAGCAGTTGCGTCAGGGCGCTATGTCACCATTGGAGTACGCCGTCAGATTCAGTGAGTTGGCCAGATATACACCTCACTTGATTGCTTCAGTTAGGAGGCGAGGCTGTAGATTCATTAAGGGACTCATGCACAGTAGAGAATATTGGATGAACCAGTTCAGTTGCATTACCAGCTTCGTATGGGAGCGTTTCAGATACTCATGGGTCTCAGAGGATCCATATCGATGTCTTCCATAGCCACATCGGCAGAGAGATTGTTTTCAATGTGGAGATGTTAGCCAAAAGGTAAGAGATTGTTCCAGGATTCAGGTGGGAGAGTTATAGCAGGGTGTTCAGGTGGATAGAAGGAGCCTAAGAGGGGGAGACCCGACCCGTTGATGTGTTGCATATAGTAGGATAGAGGCCGTTGTGTCAGATATCGTCACCCAGCTATGGCTTGATGTGCTAAAGTGGGGTACCATTGTATTTCACTATAGTCCTATTGGTCAGGACGAGTTCCCATTATTTGTTGTCTCATTTATGAGTGAGTTTCATGTATTGCACTCTATCTTTGTGCTTGCTCCTGTTGGGAGATTCTATGAGTAGTAGCCGTGTCTATCATTGTTTTATTCATCCTTGCTAGTGTGAAACTAGAAGTGAGTCCATGTCATCCTTCGTGGTAAGCTTTATGTGATTCTCCTGAGTATTTTGTTTTCGAGCTGTGATTTGATACTCCATTGAGATGTGAGTAAGTGAGCGCTATGATTCTGTTAGCCAAGACGAATTAGCGGGAGATCTCTATTGGTATGATATATATTAGACACGTGTCGTAAGGTTAAGGGCGAGACCCTCGTGATTCTTTGTGATTTGATATGTTTGGACCGGGCTGAGTACCGCGATGGAATTTTTTATCAGGATGGCATCCTTGTGATTTGTTCATATGCTTTGCTTCTCTCTTGTTATATTGCTTTTGGTAAGTCAGTATCGGTAGAGAGTTATGCCTATGGGCTGGTTTGATAGTACCTTTATGTATGCTTCTATCTTTCCTACTCAGCCATTTCGTTATGTGCTTCTTTAGTTCAGTTTGCGGGATGTGTGCCCGGTGGTGTTAGCTGTGACTCGGTGAGTCAGGTGTCTACTGATGAGGTCTTCTTGTTTATTCCATCAGTATCGGTGTTATGGGATTTGGAAACAGAGAGTTCTTCCATATGTGAGACTAACTACCAATGTTGAGTTGATTTTCCGGAAGTTATGTGATCAAACGTGCTATTGAGCTTATGTGTGATGTGCTATGTTGTGTGGCCGTGCCATATGGGCGTAGACCTGAGTTGATGCAGCTGGTTGAGGCTAATGCCGGACATGCATTTAGAATCGGGTTTTTTGGAAATGAGTATAAAGTGAGGAATTGAGGTATGAGGCTTATCGATGATGATGAGAAGGCTATATGACAGTTGTGATGGTGTCATCAGGCTTATGTAGGTTGGGGTGACGTGGGATCACCCGCGGGTGTGTGTTGGAAATGAGCAATCAGTGATTGGATGAGTTCAAAGTGAACCTTAGCACGTTCGAGGACGAAGGTTTGTTTAAGAGGGGGAGATTGTGATGACCCAAAAGGGTCATCCCATATATTCTATCTAATTCTGTGTTTCGAGGTCGTGAAAACCTCCTTCTATCTCACCTCGATTTGCGTGCACATCCTGGACGTGTAGCCGGGAAGCCTTTATGTGAAAAATTGATAAAAATGAAAATTTTGTATTGGAAATTTGAATAGAGTTGACTTCAGTCAACGCTTTTGGTAAACAGACCCGGACCCGGACCCGGACCCGGACCCGTGATTTGACGGTCCCGGAGGGTCCGTAGTAAAATATGGGATTTGGGCATATGCCCGGAATCGAATTTCGAGATCCCAAGCTCGAGAAATGAATTTTTAAAGAAAATTGATTTCTGAAGAATATAAAGGTTTTTGAAAATGAAATTTGAGGTGAAACCTGTGATATCAGGCCCGTATTATGATTCCGAAGCCCGGTACAGGTTCGATATGATTTATATTTGTTATCTGTGAGATTTGGTAAGAAACAGACTTAATTTGACGTGATTCGGACCTTAAATGCAAAACTTAATGTTTATAGAAGTTTGAAGAATTTTCATGTACTTTTAGTTTAATTCATCGTGTTAGTGTTGTTTTATGTGGTTTGAAACCTCGAGCGAGTCCGTGTTAGGTTATATGACTTGTGTGTGTGGTTGGACGGAGTTCCGGGGGCCTTGGGTACATTTAGGATGCTCATGGGTGTTATTAGCACTTGGGAGACAGCTGAACCATTGCTGGTTCTGGTGTCTCGCACCTGTGATGGACCTTCCGCAGGTGCGGACATGCAGGTGCGGCGAGTAGCTCGCAGGTGCAGACTTAGCACAATCCCCCAATCCTCGCAGGTGCGGTGTGTTCTTCGCAGATGCGGAGCCGCAAATGCGGCCATTTGACCGCAAGTGCGACCCCAGGCTTCTTAGTGGGTTTTCGCACATGCGATGGCATTTCCGCCGGTGCGGTCCTAGGGGTGCAGATGCGGAATTGCTGGCTAATTATATCAGATTCGAGGGTTTATGTTATTTTCACCATTTTCGAATTAGGGAGCCCGGGAGAGGCAATTTTTGGAGGCTTTTGCACCTGGGTAACTTGGGTAAGTGATTTCTATCCATTATAGACCAATTTCCATGATTCCAATCTAAAATCAAACCTTTAATTTCGAAAATGTTGGGTAGAAAATGGGATAAACTTCATAGACCAAAGTCTAACCAAATCCAATTCTCTCTCGATACGTTCCTCAAAAAATCCGATTCGGGCGGATTCTTCCCCCAACTAACGAAGAGATCTTGGCGGAATTGCCACATATGAAATTGAGCACAGTTTTGCAAAGAAATAGCCCACTTCTTTCTCGAGAAGGCGGCAATATGGAACCTCTCAACAGCTCCCGTTCTTTTATGGGGTCCTATCGGGATAGGGGCTGCTCAGGAAGAGCACAACTCTAACTAGCGAAGGGAGGTGATCAGCTCAATTGAAAGAGAGGGCGTGGGGGGCATAAAATTCTTCGATCTTGCCTGTTGCACTGCGTGGTAACAAATTTCATTGATTGATCAGATATTGAGTTTTGATTGGGTTTTTGACCTCCGATTTGAGAGATTTTCATATGTTTAGACTCGTGAGAGATTTTCATATGTTTAGACTTGTGATTTAAGTCTTTGTATTGATTTGCTCATCGCACTTTGTATTCGGCCTTGTTTGCTTTCGCGCCGGTTGTGCCAATATATGTTATTTCTGTCACATTCTGGTTGTTTTCCTGAGTGGCTGCATTGCATATTTAAGTTGGGACTATGGACAGAGATCCGGGAGCTTTCCCCCTGTACTGCATTGCATATTTAAATTGGGACTACAGACAGAGATCCGGGAGATTTCCCCTTGTACTGCATCACATATTTAAATTTCGACTACGGATAGAGATCCGGGAGCTTTCCCCCTGTACTGCGTCGCATGTTTAAATTGGGACTACGGACAGAGATCCGGGAGCTTTCCCCCTGTACTGCATTGCATGACAAATTCTGAGTGGCGGACTGAGTTCCGGTAGTCCATGATTGAGGAGACTTGAATCGAAAGAGATAAATATATATATTGAAAAGTATAGCTGAAAAGCAATTATCTCCAGGAAAAGTTATGTCTAAAGGACTTCTTTTCGAAAGTATATTTGAAAAACATTTGTCTTGCAGAATGATGATATTTAAAAGAGCAATACTTGGGAAAATATATTTTTAACATCACGTATGTTGATGATATTTGAAAGAACAGTACTTGGGAAAAATATATTTTGAACATCACGTATTTTGATGATATTTGAAAGAGTAGTACTTGGGAAAATATATTTTGAACATCACGTGTTTTGATGATATTTGAAAGAGCAGTACTTGGGAAAATATATTTTGATCATCACGTGTTTTGATGATATTTGAAAGAGCAGTACTTGGGAAAATATATTTTGAACATCACGTGTTTTGATGATATTTGAAAGAGCAGTACTTGGGAAAATATATTTTGAACATCACGTGTTTTCCCCCTGTGCTGCATTGCATATTTAAATTGGGACTACAGACAGAGATCCTAGAGCTTTCCCCCTGTACTGTGTCACATATTTAAATTGGGACTATGGACAGAGATCCGGGAGCTTTACCCCTGTACTGCATTGCATGATAAATTATGAGTGGCAGACTGAGTTCCGGTAGTCCATGATTGAGGAGATTTGAATCGAAAGAGATAAATATATATATATTGAAAAGTATAGCTGAAAATCAATTATCTCCAGGAAAAGTTTGTCTAAAGGACTTCTTTTCGAAAGTATATTTGAAAAATATTTGTCTTGTAGAATGATGATATTTGAAAGAGCAGTACTTGGGAAAATATTTTTTTAACATCACGTATGTTGATGATATTTGAAAGAGCAGTACTTGGGAAAAATATATTTTGAACATCACGTATTTTGATGATATTTGAAAGAGCAGTACTTGGGAAANTATAAATATATATATTGAAAAGTATAGCTGAAAAGCAATTATCTCCAGGAAAAGTTATGTCTAAAGGACTTCTTTTCGAAAGTATATTTGAAAAATATTTGTCTTGTAGAATGATGATATTTGAAAGAGCAGTACTTGGGAAAATATTTTTTTAACATCACGTATGTTGATGATATTTGAAAGAGCAGTACTTGGGAAAATATATTTTGAACATCACGTGTTTTGATGATATTTGAAAGAGCAGTACTTGGGAAAATATATTTTGAACATCACCTGTTTTGATGATATTTGCAAGAGCAGTACTTGGGAAAATATATTTTANGGAAAGTGTATTTGAACACCCCGTATTTGAAGAGACTATGTTATAAAGATTTCTCTTTATAAAAATATATAAATATACATCCAGAGAAAGTATGTTTCAAAGAAGAAATTTATCTATTCCGAAATTATTATATCTGTAAAGTTTTCAAAATGAACTCACGATTTAAAGGTTTTCACTCGAAAGTTTGACCAATTTTATTGAGTCATTGGCTAAGGCCTGACGTGAATAAATTGATGTAGTGCTGAGTTGCTTGTGTTTTTGTTGGGTTGTAGTTCCCGCCATTTGGATTGCATCCTTTCCATTCTCTTTGTGTATTTCTATTATGCTGTCCGTTGATCGTGATTATTGAATTTTCTTCCGTATTATTCGATCGTATCGTTAATTACATTGAGAAATCTTTAGATAGATATTTTGGATCGGTCATTTATACATCTTGCCTTTTTACTTATTAGACCGGTGGTGTCTTGACTAGTCCTCGTCACTACTTCACCGAGGTTAGTCTTGATACTTACTGGGCACCGCTGTGGTGTGCTCATACTACACTTCTGCACATTTTTGTGTGCAGCTTCAGGTTATGGTTTTTGGTAGCTGCGCAGATCGTTTCTAAGGAGACTCAAGGTAACCTTTTGCTGCGTTCGCATGCTTCGGAGTCACCTTCCTGTTTTATTTCTATTCAACTGTACTTACTTATTCCTAGGAAGTTGTACTTAGATTTGATAGAAAGATTTCGTAGAGCTTATGACTTGTACTTACCGGGTTTTGGGAAGTTGTAAACTCTGTCAAGAATTCTATTTCGAAATTTTTTAAAATTCCTTTATTATTGTTGTTGTTCAGTGGAAATGTTAGGTTTACCTAGTCCATAAGACTAGGTGCCATCACGATACCCAACGGAGGGAAATTTGGGTCGTGACAATTTTGTGATATACCATAATGTCATTCAAGTAGAACACTACGAATTCATCGATGTACTCTCTGAAGATTTGGTTCATCAGGGTGAAAAATGTGGCTGGAGCATTAGTCAAGCTGAATAGCATGACCAGGAAGTTGTACGATCCATATCTTGTCACATATGTCATCTTGTGTTCATCTCCCTCAGCAATCTGGACATAGTAAATTGTCTTCAATTCTATTTTGGTGGACACTATAGCACCACCCAATCTATCGAACAGGTTTTCCATTAGCGGGATAGGCTTGTTCTTCAAGATGATCTTGTTTAGGGACTGATAATCCACACAGAGTCGTAGGGTGACATCATATTTCTTTTGGAACAACACAAGGGACCCATAAGGGGACTTGGAGGGCACAATGATCCCCATGTCCAGTATTTCTGTCAACTGTCTCCGAAGCTCGGTGAGTTCGGGTTGTGACATTCTGTAAGGCGCTCAGGTAGGTGGCTTCGCACCTGACACCAACTCAATCTCGTGGTCCACAGTTCGCTTAGGCGGGAGCCGCTTTGGCATGTCTTATGGCATGACGTCTTCAAACTCCTTTAGCTTCTCATTCACGGGAATGGAACCCGAATATCGTTCAATATCTTAAATACAGAGGGTAGCCAGGAACGTAAGTTCATGTCTTTTGACTCCCTTCTTCAACTGTAGGGTCAAGATGTTCCCCGCAACCATCTTTATGGTTGTGCACGGGATAATGTGAGGCCTGGCCCTGTTTGCTCCTATCATCAGTAGAATGTTTGCATAAGGTAAATTAATGGTGTTAGTTTGCCTCATGAATTCCAATCCAACTATCAGTTCTAGGTCATCTATGATCACTACACTCAAGTTGAATTTTCCTTCATAAGGACCCAGCTTCACCGACACTCCTTTGGCTATTCCACCTACTAGCTGAGGCGATGAGTTGATAGCCTTGACATGCCCTCTTCCTTTTCCTACGACTAGACCAAGATGCTCTACTAGATTTGAGGCTAGGTAATTGTGAGTAGCGCATGTGTCTATCATCGCCCGAATGGGCTTGCCATTAACTTTCACTTCGACGAACATTAAGGTCTTTTCTTGGGTAAGAGGAGGCTCTTCATCCTCCTTTGTTTTCCTTTTCTTGGTGGTTGGTCATGTGTCATTCTTCTTACAAATGCTAGCACTGGTTCCCGCTAAGGCCTTAGAAATAAAACAAACAAGTGCGTTGAAGGCACCTATTGATTTTGTCTAGTCAGCATCGTCATCATCATTCTTCCCATCATCAAACATTTGACGGGAGTTCATTTGTACATGTGGGAATTCATTGTTCCAATACGTTCCTCCGTAATAACAACATCCTGGAGAGATATTCCTCTCCCGATCATTATTGTGAGAAGAAATACTATTGTTGTCTGAGGAATGAGTCTTAGATTTTGTTGCACTCTGATCTCCTTTACTTCTGCTAGGGCCACCATTGCTAGGCAGACCTCATTAGTATCCTCCTCAGACATATGGTTGAGGCATATCATTCCGAGCTTCTACTTGGTAATCCCCTGTGATGACCCAAGGGGTTATTTTATGAATTTAGACTCCGTTCAATGCTTAATAGACATAAAAATACTAATTTTAAATACCTCGATTTGCGTTCACAGTCCGGGTGTGAAACCGGAAAGCTTTTATGTGAAAATATGAGAAATAGTGATTTCTAGAATTTAAATTTGATTATAGTTGACTTTGGTCAAAATTTTGAGTAAACGGACCTGGATCTATGTTCCAACGATCTCGGGAGGTCCGCAGTAAAATATGGGACTCGAGCAAATGCCCGGAAATGAATTCCGAGGTCCCAAGCCTTAGAAATCAATTTTTGAAAGAAATTATTTTGCTGAAATAATTATGGAATAAAGAAAAGAATTAATATTTGAAATCACTGGTATCGGGGCCGTATTCTGGTTCCGGAGCCCGGTACAGGTTTGTTATGATGTTTAAAGGTTAACTGTGAAATTTGGTGAAAAACGGAGTTCGTTTGACGTAATTCGGACATCCGGTTGAAAAGTTATGAACTATGAGAGTTCTTGATGAAAATGATGAGTTTTGGGGTGACGAGTATATATGCACCACAAAATTTCGTGTTAAACATGATCCATTTCCCGTTTCCAACTTAATTGATTCTTGTCTTAATTGTTCTATGTTCATTATTGTTTCTATGACTACTTGGCCTTGTTATTTTGTTGTTAAATATTGTTGTAGTTATGTTGGAAAGAGTATTGGTTATTTTAGCTGGTTCTCTTGTGGTACAAAATGGTTGAGTGGTTTGGCATTATTTTTACGAGATATATATATGCATATTTATGTTCCTGTTGGTTTCATGGTTGAGAGGATATTGATGAAGTTATGAGAAAAATACAGTTTGTTATTTATAATTGTTGGGACAAAAATATTGTTAAAGGCTTGGCCTAAATTGTGAAATTTATGAATAAATTGTATGAGATGTTTGGTGGGTGCAACATGAGTAATAAAAGTGAAATATTTAGGGAGGAGCAATAAGGGTGGACAAGTGGGAGCGGGTTGCATACCGCAACAAGGAGCAACAAGGGAGGACATTTATATTTTTCCTGAATTTCAAAGAAAATAAAGATTTGAAAAAGCTTTTATGTTTATTTTACTATTCTTCCTATTTTCGACACTATTTTTATTTAAAGTTTAAAGTTTGGAAACTTAGAAATTATGTGAAAATTGGTTATAGGTGAGGCCTGGGAAAAGGCGGCTAAGTTATTTCATTGTTGTTGCAGTACTTAATTATTTGTTTAGATTTCCTTCTTGCTTCATATATTATTGTCACAGTTATATTGCTAAAGCCCCGCTGTAGTCTTGTCACTACTTTGTCGAGGTTAGGCTCGGCACTTACTCAGTACATGGGGTCGGTTGTACTGATACTACACTCTGCACTCTTTTGTGCAGATCCAGGTACCGACCAGCTGTAGAGATATTTAGAGTGACTATTCATTTATTCGGAGACACGATGTATATCTGCCGGCGTTCGCAGATCCCGAGAGTCTTCTCTTATTTTCATAAACGATGTTTTATTATATTCATAATAGTTACATTATTTCTTTCAGCCAAGTATTTGTAGTATTCTTTAATAGTTCGTGAATTGTGACACCAGACTCTGGGGTAGTTTTTGGATTTAATCACATAGTTAGTTCGTGGCTTGGTGTAGTTAATTGTTTATTTTTTTATTGTGAATTATCCATTTAAAGACATTAGATTAAGTATTAATTTAAAATTTTTTTATCTTGTTTAAATGGTTAATTAAAGGAAATAGTTAAGCGGCAATCTTTAACATTGGCTTGCCTAGCAAGTGTGGTGTTAGGCGCCATCAAGATCCCTAAGGTTGGGAATTTGGGTCATTACAAGTTGGTATCAGAGCACTAGGTTGCTTAGGTCTCACAATTCACGATCAAGCTTAGTAGAGTCTGAAGGATCGGTACAGAGACGTCTGTACTTATCTTTCGGAGGCTATTGAGTTAAGAAACAACTCCATTTTTATTTCTACTCTATCGTGCGATTCTTGTATCCCAAATACTGATTAGATTCTTCTATTTTCTCGCAGATGGCGAGAACACGTGCTTCATCTTCCGCTGACCAGCATTCCGGTCCTCCAGCAGCAACAGCTCCTACTAGGGGCAGAGGCCGAGGCCACGCCAGAGGCCGAAGCAGGGGCAGGACTCAGCTCATTGCTCAGGCAGCAGCCCCAGCTGCAAAACCCCAGATTGAGATTAATGAGGGGGTTCCGGCTTAGACTGTTCCAGCGGGACCAACTCAGGTTCTCGAGGGGTTTATTGCTACCCCGGTTCTTCAGGACGCTTTGGTCCGTTTAGTGGGCTTGATGGAGAGTGTGGCCTAGACGGTCACATTCCCTATTACAGCAGCCGTATCTCAGGCTGGAGGCGGGGTCCAGACTCCTGCTACACACACTCCAGTCCAGACTACTCCTCAGGTTCAGACCCCAATAACCAATCCCGTTGGGGAAATTCAGCCAGTTACAACAGTGTCGCCCGTTAATGGGGCAACTATGTTCTACCGATGCTTTATGGAGGTTGGACAGGTTCATTAAGTTATTTCCAGTTCACTTCAGTGGTGCTACTTCGGAGGACCCTCAGGAATATCTGGATATTTGTCATGAGGTGTTGCGAAATATGGGTATTTTAGAGACCAATGGGGTCGATTTTGCTGCTTTTCAGATGACTGGTTCCGCCAAGAAATGGTGGAGGGACTTTCTGTTGACTAGACCAGTTGGATCACCTGCTCTGACTTGAGACCATTTCTCTCATCTCTTTTTGGAGAAGTTCTTGCCTGTTACTACTCGAGAGGATAAACGTCGTCAGTTCGAGCGACTTCAGCAGGGCAGCATAACAGTGACCCAGTATGAGACTCGTTTGGTGGATTTGGCTAGACATGCCATTCTTTTATTTCCCACAGAGAGGGAGAGGGTCAGACGATTTATTGATGGCCTTGCTCAGCCCATCAGGTTGCAGATGGCCAAGGAGACAGGGACCGAGATTTTTCTTCAGGATGCAGCTAATATAGCTAGGAGGGTTGAGTCAGTTCTTGGGATGGGAGGTCAGGGGTCAGACAAGAGACCTTGCCATTCCGGTGGTTTCAGTGGTGCCTCATCTGGAGGCGGGACTTCATTTAGCAGAGGCCATTCTTCTAGGCCTTTCCATTAAGCACTACAGGTTTCACATAGTACTTCAAGGGGTTGTGGTTCTTATGTGACTCCTTCTGCTCAGCCAGTCTACAGTGCTCCTTCAGCTCCTATTAGAGCACCTCCACTCCAGAGTTATTATCGTGCTCAGCCGGTTCGCTAGGGTCAGTCCTCATATCAGGAGGGATGTTTTGAGTGTGGTGAATATGTGCATATTCAGAGAGCTTGTCCGAGGTTTCTGAGTAATCAGCATCAGTACCAGGGTTCTCGTGCCATAGTTCCGGCACCAGCTGCCCAGCCAGCAAGGGGTAGGGGTTAGGTAGTTAGAGGTAGAGGATAGATAACTAGAGGTGGAGGTTCTCCCAGAGGTGTGGTTCAGGGTGGCGGGGCCCAGCCCCGACTATATACATTTCCAACCAGACCCGAGGCAGAGTCCTCCGACACTGTTATTACAGGTATCATCTCAATTTGTGATAGAGCTGCTTCAGTTTTGTTTGATCCGGGGTCTACTTTCTCATATGTTTCATCCTATTTTTCCTCATATTTGAATGTGCGCCGTAATCCCTTGAGTGTTCCTGTTTATGTGTCTACACCGGTGGGGGAGGGTGCTATCGTGGTAGATCGAGTATATCGTTCGTGTGTGGTAGTCATAGAAAGTCTTGAAACTAGTGTGGATCTTTTAGTTCTAGACAAGGTTGATTTTGATGTTATATTGGGCATGGATTGGTTGTCACCCTATTATGCCATCTTAGACTGTCACGCCAAGATAGTTACTTTAGCATTGCCAGGGTTGCCTCGATTAGAATGGAAAGGGACTCCTGGTCATTCTCCCAGCCAGGTAATTTCATATGCTAAGGATCGCCGCACGGTAGAGAAAGGGTGTTTGGCTTATTTGGCTCATATTCGTGATTCCGATGCCGAGATTTCTTCTATAGAGTCAGTTCCTATCATGCGTGAGTTTCCTGAGGTATTCCTTGCAGACCTGCCGGGTATGCCACCCGACAGGGATATTGATTTCTGTATTGATGTGGCTCCAAGCACTCAACCCATTTCCATTCCTCCATATCGGATGGCCCCACCATAATTGAAAGAACTAAAAGAACAGTTGCAAGACTTGCTAGATAAGGGTTTCATAAGACCCAGTGTATCGCCTTGGGGTGCAACGATTTTGTTTGTAAAGAAGAAAGATGGGTCGATGAGAATGTGTATAGATTACCGGAAGATGAATAAAGTTACTATCAAGAATAAATATCCATTACCGAGAATTGATGACCTATTTGATCAACTTCAGGGTGCTAGAGTATTTTCGAAAATTGATTGAGGTCAGGCTATCATCAGCTGAAGATTAGGGCGTCCGATATTCCTAAGACAACCTTTCGGACGAGGTATGGGCATTATGAATTTTTGGTTATGTCTTTTGGGCTGACTAATGCTCCATCAGCCTTTATGGATTTGATGAATCGGGTTTTCAAGCCCCATCTGGACTCTTTCGTGATCGTGTTCATTGATGACATTCTTATATACTCCCGCAGTCGGGAAGAGCATGAACAACACCTCCGTATAGCACTCCAGACTTTGAGAGATAATCGGTTGTATGCCAAATTTTCTAAATGCGAGTTCTGGTTAGATTCAGTAGCCTTTTTGGGTCATATTGTATCAGTTGAGGGTATACATGTTGATCCTAAGAAAATAGAGGCAGTCAAGGACTGACCTATACCCACTACAGCTACGGAGATTAGGAGTTTCTTGGGTTTGGCGGGTTACTATCGTCGTTTTGTGGAGGGGTTCTCGTCCATAGTAGCCCCAATGACTAAATTGACTCAGAAAGGTGCCCCATTTAAATGGTCAGATGAGTGCGAGGCGAGCTTTCACAAGCTCAAGACAGCCTTGACTTCAGCACCGGTATTGTTGTTACCATCAGATTCGAGTTCTTTCACGGTGTATTGTGATGCTTCCCGAGTTGTCCTTGGATAGTGTTGATGATGGAAGGCAGGGTGATTGCGTATTTGTCTCGATAGTTGAAGGTACATGAGAAGAATTATCTCGTTCATGACTTAGAGTTGGCAACCATTGTCCATGCATTGAAAATTTGGAGGCACAACTTTATGGCGTGTCGTGTGAGGTTTTTGCTGACCATCGTAGTCTCCAGTACTTATTCAAGCAGAAAGATCTAAATTTGAGGCAGCGGAGATGGTTAGAGTTACTAAAATATTATGATGTCACCATATTGTATCACCCAGGGAAGGCCAATGTGGTGGCCATTGCATTGAGTAGAAAGGCAGTGAGTATGGGCACCCTTGCGTATATTCTAGTTGGTGAGAGACCATTGGCTTCAGACATTCAGACGTTGGCTAATCAGTTCGTGAGGTTAGATATTTCGCCCAACAGTGTTTCAAGCTTGTACAATCGCTCGGTCTTCTCTAATTGACCATATCCGGGATCGGCAGGATGATGACCCACATTTGGCGGTCCTTAGGGACATAGTTCGGCACGGTGATGCCAAACAGGTTACAGTTGGAGATGATGGTGTTTTGAGGATGTAGGGTCGTTTATGTGTGCCTAATGTTGATGGCCTTCGTGAGTTGATCCTTGAGGAGGCTCACAGTTCTAAGTATTCGATTCATCCAGGTGCAGCCAAAATGTACCAAGACTTGAGGCAGCATTATTGGTGGAGAAGAATGAAGAAGGACATTGTTGCGTATGTGGCTTGTTGCTTAAATTGTCAGCAGGTAAAGTATGAGCATCAGAGATCTGGTGGTTTGCTTTAGCAGATGATTCCTGAGTGGAAGTGGGAGAGTATCACTATGGACTTCGTTGTTGGTCTCCCACGGACTCAGAGGAAATTTGACACAGTTTGGGTTATTGTAGATAGACTGACTAAATCAGCACATTTTATTCCTGTGGCAAGTACTTATAATTCAGAGCGGTTGGCTGAGTTATATATTTGGGAGATAGTTCGTCTTCATGGTGTGCCCGTGTCTATCATTTCTGATCGGGGTACGCAGTTTACTTCGCACTTTTGGAAGGCAGTTCAGCGTGAGTTGGGTACCTGAGTGGAGTTGAGTACAACATTTCACCCTCAGACTGACGGGCAGTCCGAGCGTACCATTCAGATATTGGAGTATATGCTCCGCGCTTGTGTTATTGACTTTGGAGGTTCGTGGGATCAGTTCTTTCCTTTAGCGGAGTTTCTTATAACAATAGTTATCAGTCGAGCATTCAGATGACTCCTTATGAGGTGTTATATGGTAGACGATGCAGATCGTCAGTTGGATGGTTTGAGTCGGGAGAGGCTCGGTTGTTGGGTACAGACTTAGTTCAGGAGGTCTTAGATAAGGTCAAGATTATTCAAGAGAGACTTTGTGCAACTCAATCTAGGCAAAAAGGTTATACCGATCGTAAGGTTCGTGATGTGGAGTATTGCTTCGTGTGTAAACCATGAAGGGTGTTATGAGATTTGGGAAGAAGGGTAAGTTGAGCCCTAGGTTTATCGGGCCATTTGAGATTCTTGATAGAGTGGGAGAGGTAGCTTATAGACTTGCATTGCCTCCAGATTTATCCTCAGTTCATCCGGTATTCCACGTGTCTATGCTCCGGAAATATCATGGTGACCCGTCCCACGTGTTAGATTTCAGCTCTGTCCAATTGGACGAAGACTTGACTTATGAGGAGGAGCCGATAGCCATTTTAGACCGGCATGTTGAGATCTAAGAGTTATCCTTCAGTTCGAGTGTAGTGGAGAGGCCATCCCGTTGAGGCAGCTACTTGGGAGTCCGAGTCGGACATGCAGAGTAGATATCCACAATTGTTCGCCAATTCAGGTAATTTTTTATGTCCATTCGAGGACGAACGTTTGTTTTAGAGGTGGAAATTGTGATGAACCAAGGGGTAATTTTATGAATTTAGACTCTGCTCTATGCTTAATAGCCATAAAAAGACTAATTTTAAGTACCTCAATTTACGTGCGCAGTCCGGGCGTGAAACCAGAAAGCTTTTATGTGAAAATATGAGAAATAGTGATTTCTAGAATTTAAATTTGATTATAGTTGACTTTGGTCAACATTTTTAGTAAACGGACCCGTATATATGTTTCGATGATCCCAGGAGGTCCGCAATAAAATATGGGACTCGGGCGTATGCCTGGAAATGAATTCCGAGGTCCCAAACCTTAGAAACCAATTTTTGAAAGAAATTATTTTGCTGAAATAATTATGAAATAAGGAAAAGAATTAATATTTGAAATCATTGGTATCGAGCCCGTATTCTAGTTCCAGAGCCCGGTACATGTTTGTTATGATGTTTAAAGGTTAACTGTGAAATTTGGTGAAAAATGGAGTTCGTTTGACGTGATTCGGACATCCGGTTGAAAAGTTATGAACTATAAGAGTTCTTGATTAAAATGATGAGATTTGAGGTTTAATTCATAGTTTTACATGTTATTTTCATGATTTGATCGCACGAGCAAATCCGTATGATGTTTTTAGACTTGCGTGCATGTTTTGTTTAGAGCCCAGAGGGCTCGGGTGAGTCTCGGATAGGCCACGGGATGTTTTTACACTTGAAAGATTGCTGGTTTTTCTTCTGTCAGTGCACAACACTTTTGTGCATTGCGTTCGCACCCCTATGAACGCGAACACACAAAGTAAAAAGGTTGGGGGTCATTTTCTCTATGCGAACGCATCCCTCCATATGCGAACGCATAGAGTTAGCTAGGACCTGGGGGAGGGGTTGGCAATTACACTATGCGAACACACCCCTCCTCATGTGAACGCACTGTGTATCTGGGCCTAGGGGAAAGGGGGTCGCTTTTGTGCTATGCGAATGCACTGTGCCCCCTGCGATCGCATAAGGTTTGAGTCCAGTACTCTACGCGAACGCATCACTCCTGTCACGAACGCATAGCAGCCTGGCCCAGGTGTATATAAAGTCTTTTAAAACGGGGATAACCCTTTCTTCTCCAAATTTTCAAACCCCACAGCCCTAGGAACGATTTTCTTCACCAAATATCATCCCCAAGTCATAGGTAATCAATTCTAAACTTCACTCTTTCAATTCCTTATTGTTTTTCATCACTTTTAAATAAAAAACTAAGAATTTTCATGGTAAAAATTGAGGGTTTGGGTAGAATTAGGGAATTTTGTAAAAATTAAATTTTTACCTCGAATGTAGGTCGGATTTCGAAACTAATTGTATATTTGGGTTCGTGGGTGAACGTAATTTTGTCCGAACGTCGAGTTTAGACCAAGGGGGCCCGGAGTCGGGTTTTCACTTTTTTTTTAGAAAACTTAGGAAAAATTATGTTTTTCAATAAAGTTAGTTCCTTTAGCATTAATTGATGATATTGAGTTAATTATGACTAGATTCGNGGATCGGGTTGTACGCCGCAACATGAGTAATAAGGGTGATATATTTAGGGAGGAGCAATAAGGGTGGACAGGTGGGAGCGGGTTGCACGCCACAACAAGGAGCAATAAGGGAGGACATTTATATTTTTACTAAATTTCAAAGAAAATAACGATCTGAAAGGCTTAAATGTTTATTTTACTATTCTTCCTATTTTCGGCACTATTTTTATTTAAAGTTTAAAGTTTGGAAACTTGGAAATTATGTGAAAATTGGTTATAGGTGAGGCCTGNTGAGCAGTGAGTGGCCTACGAAATTGAGGTAAGTTTTTGGTCTAACTTTGACTTGAGGGAATAGGAATCCCCACTTGTTTTCTATGTGAAATGCATGTGTGTGATGTATAGGTGAGGTGACGAGTATCTATGAACCACCAAATTTCCTGTTAAACATGATCCATTTCCCGTTCCCAACTTAATTGATTATTGTCTTAATTGTTCTACGTTCATTATTATTTCTATGACTACTTGGCCTTGTTATTTTGGTGTTAAATATTGTTGTGGTTATTTTGGAAAGAGTATTGGTTGTTTTAGCTGGTCCCTTGTGGTACAAAACTGTTGAGTGNGGCGACTGAGTTATTTTATTGTTGTTGCAGTACTTAATTATTTGTTTAGATTTCCTTCTTGCTTCATATATTATTGTCACATGTTATATTGTTAAAGCCCCACCGTAGCCTCGTCACTACTTCGTCGAGGTTAGGCTCGGCACTTACTCAGTACATGTGGTCGGTTGTACTGATACTACACTCTGCACTCTTTTGTGCAGATCCAGGTATCGGCCAACTGTAGAGATATTTAGAGCGCCTATTCATTTATTCGGAGACACGAGATATATCTGCCTGCATTCGCAGATCCCGAGAGTCTTCTCCTATTTTCATAAACGCTGTTTTATTATATTCAAAACAGTTACATTATTTCTTTCAGCCAAGTATTTGTAGTATTCTTTAGTAGTTCGTGAATTGTGACACCAGACTCTGTGGTAGTTTTTGGATTTAATTATATAATTAGTTCGTGGCTCGGTGTAGTTAATTGTTTATTTTTTTTATTGTGAATTATTCATTTAAATCCATTAGATTAAGTATTAATTTAAAATTTTTTTATCCTATTTAAATGGTTAATTAAATGAAATAGTTAAGCAGCGAACCTAAGATTGGATTGCCTAGCAAGTGTGGTGTTAGGCTCCATAACGATTCCTAAGGTTGGGAATTTGGGTCGTGACATCCCCAAGGCATTCTGCTGCTTAGATCGCCTTGGGTAAAGTATTTACCCTTTGTCTTGAAGCTCCATACGGGCGTAAGTTTTCAAACCTTCTAGGAAAGTGAAGAGTTTGTCTTAATCCCCCATATCTCGTGTGTTCAACATAAGTGCGGAGAATTCATGCACGTAACCTCGGACTGACTTGGACTGGCGGAGGTCCCGAAGCTTTCTCCGCACATTGTACTCAACATTTTCAGGGAAGAACTGTAAGTGTATGGTTTTCTTCAGGTCCCCCCATGTCTCAAGAGTATCTTCACCATCTCTGATGGCTTCATATTTCACCCACCACCAGAGTTTTGCGTCACCTTGAAGATACATGGCAACAATTGCTACCTTATTTTATTCTTTTAGCTACCCCACGACATCGAAGTATTGTTCAATGTCAAATATGAAGTTTTTCACTTCTTTGGCATTCTGAGCCCCATTATAGGGCTTTGGTTCATAGATTTAGATTTTGTGGCACAAGGGCGAGGTTCACAACACCTCCAATGTTGTATATTCCTCCTCGGTGTAGACCTTTTAACGCAACATTAACAATATTGAGCTGACCCACCAAAATGTCTATGGTTTGCTGCATTGTAGTCAGCATGTATGCCTCTTGCTCCACATGGGATAAATCCTCGGCCCGCTCCTGTTAGAGCCCCTCGAATTTACTGAAAATTTTAGCTGCCTCTATGGTTGTCGTTTACCAATCTCCTTCAGAGTTGCAGTTGATGTTTGCAGTGTCTCCTCCGGCATGCCGCATCCTGCAGTCTAGGTCGTATAACTTTTGCACTAGGCTAGTTCTTAGATCAGGCACCGTATGTGTGGTGTGTCGTAATACGTTAACCGTATCTTCAAGGGCTGAAACGCGGTCCCCATGATTCACTATGGTCAGAAATGAAGGCAATGGCAAAGTGTTCCCTCGTCCAGTGTCGAGCCTAGGCTCTGATACCAACTATTATGTGGCACCTTCCTGAGATGTCTTGGAAGGGCGATGTAAGTCTCAACAAACGATGTCCTTATGGTTACTATCCATCAACTAGGGTGGCCTTCCATACGGTGGATGAGACTGTCAATGTCGTATGGAAAAATCAATTTCAAGAGCAATCGAGAGAATATAAAAGAGAGTGAGAATGAAAGAAATCTTGATTGCATTAATGAAAGCTATTACAGAAAGGCAACACATTATCGAGGGGAAGAGACACCAATATAGAGAATTATATGCTTGCTGAAAGTTTGGCTACTTGATCCCCCTTAATAATGCTTAAAAAATCAAAGTTACAGGACTTGATATAAATAAGCTAGAGAATCATAATAGAAATATAGGAAATAAAACTACTGTATTATACAATAAAATGGCTTAGATTCCTACAAGGTAAAAGCAGGTCCGTTGGAGGCAACCTTGTATTTAGCATCAGGGTCTGCGCGTGACGCTGGCCGCAGGGTATGGGTCGATTCCACTGACAACGAGCGCGTTCTAGGGCACATCCTACCGAGGGGCGTTATTGGCATCTGACTGCGCCTGGGCATTGGCGAGGGCTATAGATGGGGTGACATAAGCACAAACGCGCTTTTCACTTTGCGCAACCAAGACCATGGAGCCATCCATGGCGCTAGACATTGGGAGGTGTCACGACCCAAAATTCATAAGGTCGTTATGGCGCCGGACATCATTTCCAGGTAAGCCAATCATTAAATAGTTAATTTAAATTTTTCCTGTTTTAGCATCTATGGAAATCATTACCTTTCACTTTATTTTCATAATAACTAAATAAAATCCGTTAAGTAAATACAATGGTTTAAATATTCCATTTTAGAAAATGTATCCCAACACATCCAAGAACCCGGTGGCACAAGTACATGAGCAAATTCTAAGAACTTCACAAATACTACAAGCTTGTCCGAAATACAAATTGGACAAGGAATTTAAACTGGAAATAAATACAATATGAGGGAGACTCTGTCAGCTGCGGATCGCCCCCGGATGATGCAGCTCGCCTAAGTCTCCAACCAACCATGTTACTATGAAAGTACCTGTGCAATAAAAATGCACAGCAAGTGTAGAATGAGTACGAAAACAATGTGTACCCAGTAAGTCGCCCGCCTAACCTCAGAGAGGTAGTGACGAGAGGTCGAATTAGACATTCACTAAGGTCCAACAAATTAATTTAACAGAATATTATGAACACGGTAGAAATGGAAAGGTAGTAAAGCAGCAAATATATAAGGCACTGAAATCCAAGTAAATACTGGAAGTAAATAAACAGTTACAAATTCCTCATTTCCCCCCAAATATCTTAAATAAACAATTTCTTCTTTGTTTTCCCCCAAATATCTTAAATAAACAATTACTTCTTTATTTTCCTCCAAATATCTTATCACTTCAAAATACATGAAAAAAAATATTTAACAATTTAGCATGCGCATACGGGATAAGGACAACCGGCCTGAGCCATCATAATAATCATCTCTGTGCACTGCCGAGGGTCGAACGGCCCGTACCATAAGTGCACCTTTCAATGAAATAATCATGTCTATGCACTGGTCGAACGGCCCGAACCATAAGTGCATCTTTCAATCCGCTGTGGCGTACGGCCCGCTCCCATGAGAGTTGGGGAAATAACACTCCGCTCGCGGAATGTAAATTGCGAAGCGGTCACATGCAGTCATGTAAAATCAACAGTCCACCCCGACTATATCGGAAAAACAAATACTCAAGAAAATGACAAATTTCTCTTTCAAAAATCACAAAAATAGTATTTAAACCTTTTCTCCAAATTCATTTGCCAAGTTTAATAATATTCAATAATATAACCTTATCCGGAATACAATTATCCACGGAGGAAATCAATTCTCTTTCTAGATGATTAAGAAAATGAATTCTAGTATCCTTTAGATATTCAATTACGATTTCGATTATATTAGCAGTCTAATATTACAGGCAAGATCACAGGTACAACAGGTAAGGCATGCTAGTGGGTCCTAGGCTACCCGGACATGGCATAATAGTAGCTACGCATGGACTCACCTCGTGCGTACGTAGCCCCCTGCAGATAGTAGCACATACTTAATTAGTTCACCTAGGGGGACAATTCCCCCTCACAAAGTTAGAAAGGAGACTTACCTCGCTCCCAAGCCCTTCCGACGACTCCATTGGATGCACAACGCCCCAAAACTATCCAAACAACGACACACCAATGAAAATATACTCTAATGTTTCCAACAATTCCAAATTATATAATTTCCCAACCCCGCTCAGCGAATTGACCAAAATGCCCTCGGGCCCACGTGCCTGGAATCCGAAATTTATTGAAGATATATTCTACCCATAGACTTACTAACTTAAATATACAATTTGCTCTAAATTCCATGTTCAAATTCATGGTTAAACCCAAATACAAATTTTCTACGTTTTCTTCAAGATTTCCCAATTTTCCTACAATTCTCATGTTTATTTCCATGTAATAACCTTGTATTTAACTTAGAAACATGAAGGAATTACTTACCTAGCGTTGCATGAAGAAAATCCTCTTTTGAAGCCCCTCCAAATCGCCCCGAACCAAAAGAAAATGGGAGAAATGGCCAACAAATCTCGGTTTTAAAACATTCTGCACAGGTCATTTCTCGTACCTGCGATCTAGCTCTCGCACCTGCGATTCTGCAGGTGCGACCAAACTTCCGCACCTGCAGCTTTCCTCAGCTCAAGCCAAACTTCGCACCTGCGCTTATTGTCTGCATTTGCAGCTTCGCATGTGCGGAAACTCCTTTGCACCTGCACTCCCTGCCAAACCAGCAAACTTTTGCACCTGCGGCCCAAGCCTCGTAGGTGCGGTCACACCAGATGACAGCAACCTCAGCCTTCTTCAAACTCCAAACTTGACCCGTTAATCACCCGGAATCCACCCGAGGCCCCCGGGACCCCGTCCAATTACACCAACCTGTTCCAAAACATAGTGCGGACTTGCTTGAGGCCTCAAATCACATCAAACAACGCCGAAATCACGAATCGCTCTAAAATTCAAACTTTAAGAACTTGAAATTTCAAACTTTCACATTCGATGCCGAAACCCATCAAATCACGTTCGATTGACCTCAAATTTTGCATACAAGTCATATTTGACATTACGGACTTGCTCCAACTTTCGGAATCGCATTCCGACTCTGATATCAAAATTTTCACTTCCGGTCGGATTTCTCAAAAACCTTCAAATTTCTATCTTTAGCCAAATGACTTCAAAATGACCTACGGACATCCGAATTCATTTCCATTCGCGCTCCCAACTCCAGAATCACCATACGGATCTATTCCTAGGCTCGGAATCCCAACGGATATCAATATCACTAAAATGCGCTTCAAGCCAAACTTAGGAAATTTCTTCAAAAATATTGACTTGCACAATATACGTCGAAACACTCCCGGGTTATCCAAAGCCCGATCCGGACATACGCCCAAGTTTGAAATCATCATACGAACCTGCAGGAACCTTCAAATCCCGATTCAGAGGACTCACAAGTTCAATCTTAGTCAATTTCTCCAACTTAAGGCTTCTGTAATGAAAATTTTCTTTCCAATTTGACTCGGAACTTCACGAATTTCAATTTCCGACCATACGCACGAGTCATAATACCTGAAATGAAGCTGCTCCTGACTTCAAACCGCTGATCGACACGCTAGAGCTCAAAACGACCGGTCGGGTCGTTACATTCTCCCCCACTTAAACAGACGTTCATCCTCGAACGTGCTAGGAACTGCTCTAGAGTTATCTGAAATCACTGCTTAACACCTCGAGCACCTGCCTGTGCTACCACAACCCCAGCGGAGTACATTAGCTTGATAAAATTTGAAGATTTCTTATTTTATCCATATAATAGGCTCAAAATCTAGTTCCAACACCTGAAATTTCTCTGCCCGGCCTAGTTCCAATATATACGAACACCGTATCAACTACCACACGACATACCGGAACATGACTGCATACCCTTGCTGAATTAGCACCATGCACCGCATAATTCATATCTGACCACAACGACATTTCCTGAACCTTAATAGCCAAAATTCCATGAATCCAATTCTCCCAAGACACCTTATGACATATACATACATCCTGCTATAATGCTGGCGATAGCACTACAACGGAGGAGATGGGTAGAAATTCATAACCAACTGCAGAGTTAAAAAATCATTGAATATCTCATCTTGACTAGAATCATCATATCATTACGAACCAACTGTTGGTAATTGTCTTTCAATGTATTTCACATAATCTTATCGCACTGATCCCTGATCCAATAATCTCGTCTCACCCAGTATGAACTGCTCAGACAACAAATCACCCCAACATGACCACAGTCTTACATGACATCACAATGTGCCAATAGGCCATAACTCGAACATGATACATAAAGAAATGACTCAGGAAAAAGACTACTCGACTCACGCATCTTATTATGAACTCTTCTAAAAAAATAGAAAGTAAAACACAAGAAAATAAATATAGGAATCTTACTCATCATCATACTGTTGCAGCGTGTCACCCGATCCCATCATAAAAATTCACATAAGGAAATATACACGGAGCTGAATTGCTCACTATTACACATTACCAAATATCGATCACAAGCATGCTAAGTGCATAATTCCATCCTGGGGAGACTGATAAGGCCATATGCTACAAAACTCAAGCACGACTGAGGTGCGATATATATACACTCTGGATCTCAAGAGCTATCCTGCTCACACAACATCACCACTACGTGGGACCTCAATACATAAGAAATTATCAAGTCGTTTCACTACTCACACGGCAAAATCATAATATTACCTGAATTTGACGAAGACGGGACAACACCCGATATCCCAACACCCCTCCTTGAGGAGCGCTATACTGAAATGAACATATCTGCCTCACATGAAGCCCATAATCATATTTAAATCCATCCACAAGCATCGAGTCTACCTTGCTCGCACCAAACTAGGCTAATAGCCTTGCCTGGGTTCATATTAACCCACTTCCTCTCATAATACGCAAGAACAACCATCATAGCTGGGACAACATCCCACAATCCACAACCAACTGGACCGAACGCCTTCTTGGCATAAATTTTCAAACAAGCAATATTGCACTTCCTTATACTTGGTCCAAATCTTCAATCTATTAAGTGACTACATGTCACACTCATACGATCATCCCGTGGTCACGCTCCCACGACCTTTCATATGAGGTAACAAGTCTGCACATCCATAACACCGACCATGCTAAGGCCGCAAAACACATCAAGAACCCATGACCAGGGTACAAAGCCCCTCTCACCGAATATCGATCTCAGGTGACACTGAAGTTACACCAGCTTACTCTTGAACTTTCAAATCACTTTTTCTTGCTCATCCGAGCTCATGACATCCTCTCTAACACCGAACCGCAATTTCGATTCTTACTCCCAGTTACATACTACTTATCGCACCTAACATGCCAATATTAGATCGTGCAAGGATTCCATCATAACCTCTGAACCACTAATAGGGTGAACGCTTCATCATATAGAAACCTTTTTCTTAACTCAATTCAAGAGTACTATCTCAACACACGAGTGAACTCTCACAACCACCCAACACGCAAATCCTTAAGTAGTGGTCTGAACCACTATAAAACCTTCCGAGATCCGCCTATACCTCACAGGCCCTAGCACTCAAATGCTCCCACAAAAAATCTATTACGACGGCCGACAAGCCCGGGACCTACCGGCCTAAACCACATTCATAATTTAATCACCTCAACGGAACTGATCACTGCCGTAAATGTGCCATTACAACCATGGATAATCAATCTATCTTCTCTTAATCATCCTTAACTGCCTTAGAAATAATAGTAGCTTCCTCCAACTCGTAGCAACTCAAACCTCACTCATCCCGAGTGACCTTGATTCACGAGACCATGCTGCCTAAATCCCACAAACCGTCTCGTACCCTCCTAATAGTCTTTCTACAACCCGGAGTTTATTTCTCTCACTCCTCCAATACTATCCTGCATGCTGAAATTAAGATAGAACACTCCAGTTATCTTCCCTTTCTCTGAAATTACGCTGCAAAAGCTCGACTCTTAATCATACTGCTGCCTGAAATCCTTAAACACCAAACTCTTAACTTTTGAATTCACTAGGACCGCTAATGAGAGTCAGCCACTCTGACCGGCCCCGAATACAATCAACTCCAAGGCTCTTATAGCACATGAACATCCTCTCAATGAAGTACGTGACTGATTCACTACCCTTACAACTCGCCTATGCATTAAGAAAAATTCTGAATCTTCCAAAGCCTAACCCTGGTCCGATAGGACCAACTTTTGCACACATTTATCAAATCACATGCACAATTACCATTCTACTCCTTTCCCTTAGCTGTACTAACTTGCCAATATACCGACAATCCGCAACCCCATGAGGACACAATCCTATAGCACAACTGCAGGTAATGGGACTCCCCCACTTAGCCCGAAGCTACTCCTTGCACTACTTTAGACCCTGCTGAGATCCTTTCCCCTTTGTTAACATGATCTTGCTCAACCAATCCGTCCAATTCTTCCAGATTCTCTTGCTAGCATTCCCTAATTACTCAAATTCTCTAGCATCATTTACACATCCTGCCTCCTACCGAACAGCCACTAGAATCCCTCTCGGAAACTTTCCAACCATGCAACCGCTAACCTATTCACCGGAGATAACCCACCCGTGGAAATCCCCAACTAACACCTTCCAACGACGCTGAAATGCACACTCTCTGCAACATCACTACCCCATCCTAAGCTTGCTCTCATTCACCAACCTTACCAGTCCGCCCGCTCCCCATGGACATCTACTAACTGGGCTACAATACCTTATTCGCCACTATGTTGCCGCTCCCCCACTTTGCGACTGCTCGACTTCCGCTTCTTACACCTGGCCTCCTAGAAATGGAACCACCACCTAGCCTCAATTCAATATCATTCTCTGCCAACCGCATTCTTCAATACTTCTTCACCATACTCTAGCCTCATGCACCCGAAGAAACCATGGCACTGACGAACTTAACACATTCCATTCGATCAAGGACGACGATAACACGTCACAGGTGAATACTCCACCTTACTTGAAAACACCAAGTATTACTACTTCATCAATCCAAAACCTGACCACCTATAGTCCAAATGCCTTTCCGCTGCCGGAACAAAAATGCTGAAATCTCGAAATCACGCCCCGAGAAGACCTCCCTTCAAGCCATTCATCACCCCTAACATATGGGCAAGCATTCTATCATTATATCGACATCGCGCGATAACCAATCGTAAGCATCATCACAACCCGAGCATAGCCTTAAGACTCTCAGAGACACAACTACTGAGCTGAAACAACATATATCCCTCTGCAGGGCTATAGCAACAACCCCAACCAATTACACATGGAAAACGTCACGCACCCTATCCGTAGCACTATTTAAATCCCTCAAGTTCCTGATTCATAGCAAGCGCTCCGCGACGCGTAAGATTGAGTAGGAATGGACATAGGCATAAGCCTCAAAGGAATAAAATTGCACGATGAGGAATTAAGAAGGGAAGTACTTCTAACAGCCATGTAGCCTCTCGAAGATAAGTACAGACGTCTCCGTACCGATCCGCAAGACTCTACTAGACTTGCTCATGACTCGTGAGACCTAAGGGAACCTAACACTCTGATACCATGTTGTCACGACCCAAAATCCCTAAGGTCGTGATGGCGCCGAACATCATTGTCAGGCAAGCCAACCATTAATTAATTGAAATAAATTTCCGGTTTTAACATTTATGAAAAATATTTCCTTTCAATTTATTACTTATTAACCAAATAAAATCTGTTAATTTAAAAATAATGGTTTGAATACTACACTTTAGCAAATATATCCCAACACATCCCAGAACCCGGTGTCACAAGTACATGAGCAAATTCTAAGAATTTCACAAATACTACAAGCTTGTCCGAAATACAAATTGGACAAGGAATTTAAACTGGAAATAAATACAATATGAGGGAGACTCTGTCAGCTGCGGATCGCCCCCAGATGATGAAGCTCGCCTAAGTCTCCAACATGCCTCATTGCTATGAAAGTACTTGTGCAATAAAAATACAGCAAGTGTAGCATGAGTACGAAAACAATGAGTGCTCAGTAAGTCGCCCGCCTAACCTCAGAGAGGTAGTGACAAGAGGTCGAATTAGACACTCACTAAGGTCCAACAAATTAATTTATCAGAATATGATGAACACGGTAGGCATGTAAAGGTAGTAAAGCAGCAAATATATAAGGCACTGAAATCCAAGTAAATACTGGAAGTAAATAAACAGTTACAACTTCCTCATTTTCCCCCAACTATCGTAAATAATCATTTTCTTCTTTGTTTCCCCCCAAATATCTTAAATAAACAATTACTTCTTTATTTTCCCCCAAATATCTTATCACTTCAAAATCCATGAAAAAAAATATTTAACAATTTAGCATGCGCATACAGGATAAGGATAACCGTCCTGAGCCATCATAATAATCATCTTTGTGCACTGCCAAGGGTCGAACGACCCGTACCATAAGTGCACCTTTCAATAAAATAATCATATCTATGCACTGCCGAGGTTCGAATGGCCCGAACCATAAGTGCATCTTTCAATCCGCAGTGGCGCACGACCCGCTCCTATGAGAGTGGGGGAAATAACACTCCGCTCGCGGAATGTAAATTGCGAAGCGGTCACATGCAGTCATGCACAACCAACAGTCCACCCCGATTACATCGGGAAAACAAATACTCAAGAAAATGACAAATTTCTCTTTTAAAAATCACAAAAATAGTATTTAAATCTTTTCTCGAAATTCATTTGCCAAGTTTAATAATGTTCAATAATATAACCTTAGCCGGAATACAATTATCCACGGAGGAAATCAATTCTCTTTCTAGATGATTAAGAAAATGAATTCTAGTCTCCTTTAGATATTCAATTACGATTTCGATTATATTAGCAGTCTAATATTACATGCAAGATCACAGGTACAACATGTAAGGCATGTTAGTGGGTCCTAGGCTACCCGGACATGGCATAATAGTAGCTACGCACGGACTCCTGTCACCTCGTGCGTACGTAGCCCCCCGCAGATAGTAGCACATACTTAATTAGTTCACCTGGGGGGACAATTCCCCCTCACAAAGTTAGAAAGGAGACTTACCTCGCTCCGAAATTCCATAACCGGCTTCCAAGCCCTCCCAACAACTCCATTGGATGCACAACGCCCCAAAACTATCCAAACAATGACACACCAATGAAAATATACTCTAATATTTGCAACAATTCCAAATTATATAATTTCCCAACCCCGCTCAGTGAATTGACCAAAATGCCCTCGGGCCCACATGCCCGAAATCCAAAATTTTTCGAAGATATATTCTACCCATAGCCTTACTAACTTAAATATACAATTTGCTCTAAATTCCATGTTCAAATTCGTGGTTAAATCCAAATACAACTTTTCTAGGTTTTCTTCAAGATTTCCCAATTTCCCTACAAATTCTCATGTATAATTCCATGTAATAACCTTGTATTTAACTTAGAAACATGAAGGAATTACTTACCTAGCATTGCATGAAGAAAATCCTCTCTTGAAGCCCCTCCAAATAGCCCTACACCAAAAGAAAATGGGAGAAATGACGAACAAATCTCAGTTTTAAAACATTCTGCCCAGGCCATTTCTCGCACCTGCAATGCAGCTCTCGCACCTGCGATTCCGCAGGTGCGACCAAACTTCCACACCTGCGGCTTTCCTCAGCTCAAGCCAAACTTCGCACCTACGCTCATTGTCCGCATTTGCGGCTTCGCAGGTGCGGAAACTCCCTTTCACCTGCGCTCCCTGCCAAACCAGCAAACTTTCGCACCTGTGGTCCAAGCCTCGCAGGTGTGGTCACACCAGATGACAGCAACCTCAGCCTTCTTCAAACTCCAAACTTGACCCGTTAATCACCCGGAATCCACCTGAGTCCCTCGGGACCCCGTTCAATTACACCAACCAGTTCCAAAATATAGTGCGGACTTGCTCGAGGCCTCAGATCACATCAAACAACGTCGAAATCACGAATCGCTCTAAAATTCAAACTTTAAGAACTTGAAATTTCAAACTTCCACATTCGATGCCGAAACCCATCAAATCATGTCCGATTGACCTCAAATTATGCACACAAGTCATATTTGAAATTACGGACCTGCTCCAACTTTCGAAATCACATTCCGACTCTGATATCAAAATTTTCACTTCCGTTCGGATTTCTCAAAAACCTTCAAATTTCTATCTTTAGCCAAATGACTTCAAAATGACCTACGGACATTCGAATTCACTTCCGAACGCACTCCCAACTCCAGAATCACCATACAGAGCTATTCCCAGGCTAGGAATCCCAAACGAACCTCAATATCACTGAAAGACGCTTAAGCCAAACTTAGGAAATTTCTTCAAAAATGCTGACTTCCGCAATATACGCCCAAACACTCCCGGTTTATCCAAAGCCCGATCCGGACATACGCCCAAGTCCGAAATCATCATAGGAACCTGCAGGAACCTTCAAATCCCAATTCAGAGGTCGTTTACTCACAAGCTCAATCTTAGTCAATTTCTCCAACTTAAGGCTTCTGCAATGAGAATTTTCTTTCCAATTTGACTCCGAACTTCCCGAATTTCAATTTCCAACCATACGCACGAGTATGACTCTGAAATGAAGTTGCTCCTGAATTCAAACCGCTGATCGACGCGCTAGAGCTGAAAACGACCGGTCGGGTCGTTACAGGAGGCTTGCTAGGACGCCATTGAGTGTATCCAAGGGGTCGCTAGCTTGGCTAGAAAGCCGCTCGTGACAGGACATTTCTAAGGATATTTTCCAAAATAATAAAGAGTTCATTAATAAAATAATGTTCATAAATAGAAAATCAGAAAATAAAAGGTTAAAACTGAAAATGCAAAAATATTCCGAGACCAAATTTTTGTGTGTGTCCTTAAGGAATTTAATCTCTTTACTGTTGCCTAAGGTAGCTAGATTAATTCTTCTAGGATATAATGAAAAACTATTATGTGATAGCGGCAATACAAATCACAGAACTTCGACGAACTCAAATGGCAGAGCAAATCACACAATGCATACTCCATTTGTTTTTATAAATATGCAGAAACTTATTGGTAATTTGGTAGTAAAAAATCTATATAATGTCTTTGTATTTATAAGCAATAAATAGATGAGATAAAGCAATGCAGTATAAAATGCGCTTCTTCCATTTTCTATTCACACCCTTAAATAAATACTCAACAAAGTTGTGGTCATTTATGATTCCATGATGGCTTCCACTTTCGAGACGTGGGAAAAAATATCGAAACATATTGTTTTCACGCTATTTTTATTTTTAATATTGAAATTTATTGAACCTCACTTAAGGTTGCGTTTGAAAATTTTAGGTTCCCGATATTGGAATTTATTTCGAATGAGTATTGTTGAAATGGATTAGGTATATTTTTAAGAGTTTGAATCTTAATTTAGGGACGATTTGGTAGAGATTTATGGTAGTTTGAGTCAAATTCAAAGTAAACGAGGACCATGTAAGAAGTATGTATCCCAATGTGTATTCCTCGAGTGTCCCTTGTGTATTTTTATATATCCCATGTATATTTGTGTAAATTCAGGTATACATATGTATGAAATATTTATCAACTATGAATTTTGAATCCAAATTTATTCAAATCACTTTCAATATTTCTCAAATTTTATATAGTGTCTAGGTCTACGTGTTTTAAACAATTTCAACCATGCTTATTGAAAGAACAAAGAAGTACTTTTTCCTAATGTGATGACTCAATGGGCCATTTTATAAAATTAAACTCTATTCCATACTTAATAGCCATAAAAAGACAAAAATTAAATACCTTGATTTGCGTGCGCAGTCCAGGCATGAAACCGGAAAGCTTTTATGTGAAAATATAAGAAATAGTAATTTTTAGATTTTAAATTTGATAAAAGTTGACTTTGGTCAACATTTTGAGTAAACGAACACGGATCTGTGTTCCGACGATCCCCGGAGGTCCGTAGTAAAATATGGGACTCGGGCGTATGCCCGGAAATGAATTCCGAGGTCCCAAGCCTTAGAAATCAATTTTTGAAAGAAATTATTTTGCTGAAATGTTTGTGAATTAAAGAAAAGAAATAATGCTAAAAATCATTGGTATCGGGTCCGTATTTTGGTTCCAGAGCCCGGTACAACTTGGTTATGATATTTAAAGGTTAACTGTGAAATTTGGTGAAAAACGGAGTTCGTTTAATGTGATTCGGACATCCGATTGAGAAATTATGAACTTTAAGAGTTTTTGTTGAAAATGATGAGTTTTGAGGTTTAATTCATAGATTTACATGTTATTTTCATGATTTTATCGCACGATCAAGTCCGTATGATGTTTGTAGACCTGCGTGCATGATTTTGTTTTGGAGCCCCGAGGGATCGGGTGAGTTTCGGGTAGGCCACGTGATGTTTTTGCACTTGAAGTAATTGCTGGTTTTAAGTTTTCTGGTGTCCAGGTAATTGCTCTGTACGATCACATAGGAAAGTTTGCGATAGCACAGAGTAAATTTAGAAGGCCTGTTTGGAACCCTGTGCGATCGTAAGGCCTTATCCGCGATCGCACAGTGCAAGCTCAGGGGGGGGGGGGCAAAATTTATACTGTGCGATTGCACAGACCCTCCCGCGATTGCACATCCCCTGCCCCTACCCTGTGCGATTGCACAGTCTCTCCTGCGATCGCACAACTCAATTGTCCCTTACCCTGTGCGATCACACCTCTTTATCCGCGATCGCACAGTTCTCCTGTCCAGTTATTATAAATATCAGATTAAAACCGGGCAGAACACTTTCTTCCCCAATTTTTCGAAGTTCCAGCCTTAAAAATGAGTTTTCTTCAGAAATCTTCATCCCCAATTCATAGGTAATCAATTCCAAACCTTGTTCTTTCAATTCCTTATTATTTTGTATCACTTTTAAAGCAAAAATAAAGATTTTTCATGGTAAAAATCTAGGTTTTGGGTAGAATTAGGGAGTTTTGTAAAAATTGAATTTTTATATCAAATTAAGGCCGGATTTCAAAACTAATAGCATATTTGGGTTCGTGAGTGAATGGGTAAACGTAATTTGGTCTGAACCCCGAGTTTAGACCAAGCGGGTACGGGGTCGGGTTTTGACCTTTTTTGAGAAAACTTAGGAAAAATTATATTTTTCAATAAAGTTAGTTCTTTTAGCGTTAGTTAATGATATTAAGTTAATTTTGATTAGATTCGAGCAATTTAGAGGTGAATTCAAAAGGAAAAGCAATAATTGAACAGTGAGTGGCCTGCAGAATTGAGGTAAGTGTTTGGTCTAACTTGGGANATGCATGGGCGTGGTGTATAGGTGTGGTGACGAGTATCTATGCACCACCCAAATTAATTGTTAAACATGATTCCCCTTCCCGTTCCCAACTTAATTGATTATTGTCCTAATTGTTATATGTTCATTATTTCTTCTATGACTATTTGGCCTTGTTGATATGTTGTGAGATATTGTTGTGATTATTTGGAAAGAGTTTTGGTTGTTTGAGCTGGTTTCCTTGTGATATGTATAACGGTTGAGAGGTTTGGTATTATTTTTACGAAATATATATATATATATATATATATATATATATATATATATATATATTTACGTTCCTGGTGGTTTCGTTTTGATAATATTGAGGAAGTTATGAGAAATGCAGTCTAACTGTTTCGTAATTGTTGAGGTTCACGTGGTTATTGGGTTTCATTGAGTCATTTCCAATTGTTGTTGTTAGTGTGTTAAAAATGGTGTCTGTTCTCTTGAGTTTATCTTAATATATAAAGACTGAGCTGGATTGATAGCGTTACGATGTTTACTTATATTCTGGTTGGTTTTATTGTGAAATGGTATTGGTTAAAGCTTATGAGCTATATGATTTTCTGTTTGAAATTGTGGAAATAACAGTATTGTGAAAGACTTGGCCTGAATTGTGAAATTTTTTTTATGAATAAATTGATATGATATGTCTTGTGGGAAGGGGTTGCACGCCGCAACAAGGAGTGATAAGGGTGGACAAGTGGGATCGGGTTGCAGACCGCAACAGGAGCAATAAGGGTGATATGTTTAGGGAGGAGCAATAAGGGAGGACAGGTGGGAGCGGGTTGCACGCCGCAACAAGGAGCGATAAGGGAGGACATTTATATTTTTACTGATTTTTCAAAGAAAATAAATATTTGAAAAGCTAAATGTTTATTTTTACTGTTTTGTTTTCTTGAAAAACAAAGATTTGGAACTTTATTTTATATTTCTATTTTCATATTTTGGCACTACTTTTATTCAAAGATAAAGTTTTAAAACTTGGAAATTGTTGAGGATTGGTTATAGATGAGGCCTGAAAGAGGCGGTTGTGTTACTTTATTATTGTTGCAATATTTGAATTGATGTGTTTAGATTTCCTTCCTGTTTTACAATTATTTTCTCAGATATATTTTCTTGTTCGTGTAGAATTATTTTATTGTGTTATCGTATCTATATTACTATCACAGGTTTATTGTTAAAGTCCCACCTTAGCCTCGTCACTATTTCGCCGAGGTTAGGCTCGGCACTTACTCAGTACATGGGGTCGTTTGTACTGATACTACACTCTGCACTCTTTTGTGCAGATCCAGTTACTAGCCAACAGTAGAGATTTTTAGAGCAACCATCTATTTATTCGGAGACATGAGGTATATCTATCGGCGTTCGCAGATCCCGAGAGTCTTCTCCTATTTTTATAAAACTGTTTTAGTATATTCAGAACAGTTACACCATTTCTTTCGGCCATTATTTGTAGTTTTCTTTAGTAGTTCGTAGATTGTGACACCAGACCCTGGGGTAGTCTTAGAGTTGTTTACAAAATTAGTTCGTGGTCCATTTTATTTAAATGGTTATTATTATTATTTTATTTTATTGTTGTTGGGAATTATTCTAATTAAGTTCCTTTGGAAGTTATTTATTTGTGCTTAAGTAATAAATTAATGAAATAAATTATTCGAGTTCTAACATTGGATTGCCTAGCAAGTGTGGTGTTAGGCGCCATCACGATCCTTGAGGTCGGGAATTTGGGTCGTGACACCTAAGTATTATATATTATTAGTGACCTTTTATCGGAAATTTTTATTAAATAACATTTTTTTGCTAAGTGATGGTAAACTTTCATGATGGAGAGACCGATAAACGTAAAAATAGCACGATTTTGTCCAATCAGTAAAAAAGTACTAACATATAATAAAAATTCAATAGTAACAGTGTGTCGAAGATAAAACCCAACAAAAAAATTGACATAAAAATGATAACAATTCATCAAGTATATATATAACAACACATAACTATAATCCAAAAAGTAAATTTTAACCGAGTGAAAAAAAGTGATACCAACTTAATTGATTATATACAACTGCATAGTATCTTTGTGACCCAAGTAGAAAATAATATTGTATTAAAAATATCTCTTTCTCCCCATATTTAAAATTTAAAGGATCGTTTAGTTGATGAAATGAGGGACAATAATTTTCGAATTAGATGCGGTATTATTTTATTTCGTGTTTAGCTCAATTTTTGAATCTAAAATTAGCAATTCTTGGATTAATTAATATTACAATTATTCTATCTCACGTTGAGGGTAGGATATTAATCCTGAAATTACTAATTTTTGATAAAATACTATATTCCATTCTACATTGCTCTTAACCCACAGTCCTTTATAATATCCAAGGATATGTTATGAAACAATAAAAGAAGAAGAAGAGTATTGCAGAGAAAAGTAGATAGGAATAATTCCAATTGATTTGAGATGAATTACAATGGAATAAAACCCCTTTATTTATAGGAAAAAAGTGATTTAGCCACAAAGTAAACCCTAAAATCTCTTTAAATATGGATATTCACTTTAAATACAATTCTATTTAGAACACTCCCCCTTGAATGTCTATTCAACTAATAATGTGCCTTGTTAAAAACTTAACTAAAATAAAATTCAGTGGGAAAAAGATTCTAGTGAAGGAACACATATTTAGAAATCCGCCTTTTAGTTGTCTCGTTAAAAACCTTGCAAGGAATCCAGTGGGACAGAACCTTGTAAGGGAAAAAGAGTACAATGCGTATTAGCTCCCCTAAATGGGAGTATTAATTTACATCTTTGAGCTTTAACATCCCAATCTTGTGCACCATCTTCAAAAGATCATTGGTAGACATTCGATAGACAAATTAGCCATATTAACTTGAATGAATATGTTGCATCTTGAAATCACCATTCTTGATAGATATGTAACATCTTCATATAATGTCGTGAAATGGCCTTTTCAATATCTCCATAGAGGTAAAAATTCTCTCTATCATATTATCTTGCTTATAGTTATAGCAAGATACTTATGTGCACAAATTGCACGTAGGATATTGTACTTCAGGACCAAGAATTGTATATGATTTAAGCGATTTTAATCCTTCATGGATTGTCATATAATCTAAGTCATATAAGCCATATAAATAGACTTTAGATATATACCAAGTTTTCATGTCATGCTAGACATATAAGATGGATAAAACTGATTGCACACACCATTAAATTTATACTTTCAAGTGTTTGAACCGCAATTCCAAAACTACATGTCTTTCATATGAAACCAAGTGTACTTGAATTGTTTCTCTAGATTTAAGATCCTCGTGTATATTTAGCGTTATCATAGATGTAGTCGACGGACATTTTATATCGGTTCCAACCTCCTTTTTTCCATAAAGACATAACATAGAGATCTCTCCATTCATGTTTTCAGGTACTTGTACCTCTCTTGAGATTTTATGAAGTGTCATGTCATGTGATCTTCTAGATCACTTGCCTTCTTTGTAACGACCCGACCGGTTGTTTTGAGTTCTAGCGCGTCGTCAGCGATTTGAAGTCGTGAGTAGCTTGCTTTCAGGTATTATGACCCATGGGCATGGTCGGAATTGAATTTCAGGAAGTTTAGAATTGGTTTGGAAAGAAAATTCTCATTTCACAAGCCTTAAGTTGGAGAAATGGACTAAGATTGAAATTTTCAGTAAACGATCTCCGAATCAGGATTTGAAGGTTCCAGCAGGTTCGTATGATGATTTCGGACTTGGGTGTATGTACGGATCGGGTTTTGGATAACCCGAGAGCGTTTCAGCGTATATTGTGAAAGTTAGCATTTTAGAAGGGTTTCATGAATTTGGGCTTGAAATGCATATCAGTGAGGTTGATGTCTGTTTGGGATTCCGAGTTTGCGAATAGCTCCGTATGGTGATTCTAGAATTGGGAATGTCCGTAGGTCATTTTGGGGTCATTTGGCTAAAGATAGAAATTTGAAGGTTTTTGAACAATCCTACCGAAAGTGGAAGTTTTGATATCGAGGTCGGAATGTGATTCCGAAAGTTGGAGCAGGTCTGTAATGTTGAATATGACTTGTGTGCAAAATTTGAGGTCAATCGGGTGTGATTTGATAGGTTTCGGCGTCGGATGTAGAAGTTTGAAATTCTAAGTTCTTAAAGAATTGGATTTTGAGTGCAATTCGTGATTTCGGCGTTGTTTGATGTGATTTAAGGGCTCGAGCAAGTCCGTGCCATGTTTTGGGACAGGTTGGTGTGATTAGACGCGATCCCGGGGGCCTCGGGTGGGTTCCGGGTGGTTAACGGATCAAAGTTGAAGTTGGAAAAAGGGCTGAAGCTTGCTGTCATCTGGTGTAATCGTACCTGCGAGGCTTGGACCGCAGCTGCGGAGCCGCAGGTGCGAGATTTGGGGCTGGAGCTGAGGGGACCGCAGGTGCGGGAGTTTGGCCGCACCTGCAAAGTCGCAGGTGCGAAGAGTGGGTCGCAGGATCGGGATTTTTGCTGGGTCGAGTCAGAGCCGCACCTGCGATGGAATTTCCGCAGGTGCAGAGCCGCAGGAGCGGCTATTGGACCGCAGGTGCGAAGAGATGCCTGGGCAGAATGTTTTAAAAATCGGGTTTGTGCCATTTCTCTCTCATTTTTTATTTGGTTGAGGCGATTTTGGAGAGCTTTTCAAGGAAGATTTCATCAGGGATCAGAGGTAAGTTGTTTCTACTCGTTTCTAAGGTTAAATACAAGATTGATGCATAAATTTGATATGGGAAATTGTGGGAAAAATTGGGTTTTTTGAAGAAAAACCTAGAAAATGTAAATTTGGAATTTAGCCACGAATTTGAGTATGGGATGTAGAGTAAATTGCATGATTGAATTAGTAGAGCTATGGGTAGAATGTATCTTCAAGAATTTCAGATTTCCGGGCACGTGGACCCGAGGGCATTTTGGTCATTTCTCCGAGTGGGGTTGGGAAAGTATATAATATGAATTTGTTGTAAGTATTAGGATGAATTTTCATTGCTTTGTCGTTATGTGGTAGTTTCGGAGCGTTGTGCGTCCCTTGGAGTCATCGGAGGGGCTTGGAAGCCGGTGTTGGAATTTCGGAGCGAGGTAAGTCTCCTTTCTAACGCTGTGAGGGGGAATTGTCCCCCTAGGTGAATTAGTTCAATACATGTTATTGTCTTCGGAGGATATGTACGCACGAGGTGACGGGAGTCCGTGCGTAGCTATTATTATGCCATGTCCGGGTAGCCTAGGACCCACTAGCATGCCTTATGTGTGTACCTGTAACTCTGCATGTAATATTAAACTGCTAATATGATCGAAAACGTAATTGAATGTCTAAAAGAAATCTAGAGCTCATATTGTTAACCTTCTAAAAAGAGATTTGTTTCCGCTGTGAATATATGTGTATCTGGACTGGGTTGTATCATGGAGTATCACTAAACTTGACAAATGAGTTTCAAAAACAAAGATTTCAAAACCTATATTTCATGTTTCTTTTAATAAAGATTTTCCACTTTCCTGAGAAAAACTGTTTTCTTGATAAAATACAAATTTATTATGTGGATATGTGTAACTTTGGGTGCCTGAGTCGCTTGAGTGATTCGCGAGCAGGAAGACCCTATATTTGTGTATGTATTCGCATGAGCACCTGAGTCACATGTATGATCCGCGAGCAGGCTAGCTGTATTATGTTAACCGCGTCGCATGATCGATTCACGAGCAGGGCAAATAGATTCATCTATGGTTCGAGCCGTTCGACCCTCGGTAGTGCACATTTTATTATTGTTGGTCCGCGCCGTTCGACCATCGGCATTGCTTGCGCATGATATTTTCTGCGTAGTTGCTATGATATTTGCCTGATTACTGGCCTAAGTTGTCAATTGAAATGACAGAGATTTAAAGCTATTAAAAAGACTTTTGGAAGAAGTTGTTCCTTCCTGTTGATTTATAATTATTTGATTAAATCACCATGTTGATTAGTCGTTAATATGACGAAGATATAAAGTGTTAACATGAACGGAGTTGAAAGATATTTAAATCCTATTTTATAAATTGCCTATGAAAACCATGCTTAGTGTCACTCTTAAATATTTTAAATGGACCTTTAGTAAGTGTCTAATTTGACCTCTCGTCACTACCTCTCTGAGATTAGGCGGGCGACTTACTGAGTATACTTTGTTTTTGTACTCATGCTACACTTGCTGTGCATTTTATTGCACAGGTACTTTCATAGAAATGTGGAGGATTCGGAGACTTAGGTGAGCTGCACCATCCGGAGGCTACCGCAGCTGACAAAGTCTCCTTCATACTGTATTTATTCATTTTAAATTTCCTTGTCCAGTTGTATTTCGGACAGGCTTTGTAATGATTGTATAAATTCTTAGAAATTGCTCATGTACTTGTGCCATCGGGTTCTGGGAGATGTATCGGGATGTAATTGCTTAAGTGAAATCTTTAAATCACCGCTTTTAATTAACAAACTTTATTTGATTATCATGTAATAAAGTGAACGGAAATGTTTTTCATAAATGTTAAAATCGGAAAGTTATTTCAATTAATTAATGATTTGGCTTGCCTAACTTTGTGTCCGGCGCCATCACGACCTTAGGGATTTTGGGTCGTGAAAACATGGTATCAGAGCGCTAGGTTCCCGTAGGTCTCACACGTCATGAGCAAGTCTAGTAGAGTCTTGCAGATCGGTACAGAGACGTCTGTACTTATCTTCAAGAGGCTACAGGGCTGTTAGGAGTACTTCCCTTCATGATTCTTCATCGTGCGAGTTGATTCCTTTGAGGCTTATGCCTATGTTCATTCCTACTCAATCTTACGCATCGCGAAGCGCTTGCTATGGATCAGGAATTTGAGGAATGGAAATGGTGCTACGAATGTAATTCGAGATGCTTTCATGTTTAATTGGTCGTGGCCGTTATTATGGCCCTGCAAAAAGGGTAACATGTTGTTTCAGCTCACTAGCTGTGTTCTGGGAGCCTTAAGGATGTGCTCGGGTAGTGATGATGGTTGCAATTGATTTCGCACGGTGTCGATATGATGATAGAACATTTGCCCGTATGTTGGGGAAGATGAATGGTTTGAAGGGAGGTCTTCCCAGAGTGTGATTTCGAGATTTCAGTGCTTTTGTGCCGGTAGAGGAAGGGCATTTGGGTTATGAATGGTTTGGTTGGGGTTGATAAGGTAGTAAGACTTGGTGTCTTCAAGTGAGATGGGATATGCGCCTGTGATGTGTCATCGTCGTCATTTATCGAATGGAGTGTGTTAATTTGTCGGTGCTATAGGTTCTTCGGTTGCGTGGGGTCAGAGTATTGAGAGGAAGCATTGAAGAATGCGGTTGGCAGGGATCGTGAGGTGCGGTGGTTCAGTACCGGATAGGGGTTGGTAATGAAGGCAGCTAGGGAAGAGATGATCTTCGGAGAGCTTGAAGTCGTGGTGATCTGCTGGTTTGAGAGCTATAGAGAATGGTCCTGAAGTAAGGCTAGGCGGTGGTTCCATTTCTAAGAGGCCAGGTGTAAGAAGCGGAATTCGAGCAGTCGCAAAGTGGAGGAACGACAACACAACTTGGAATTTGGAGATATTGTCATGCATTATGGGTGTCCATGAGGAGCGGACGGACTAGTAAGTTGGTAAATGAAGCAGGGCGTATGATGTGGTATTGAGGTCGCAGAGAGCGTGCATTTCAGCGTCGCTGGGAGGTGTTCGCGGGTGATTTCCACAGGTGGGTTGTCTTCTGGGGATAGTTAGAAATGGCGGGGTTGGCAGGTGCTGAGAGGGGTTCTAGTGGCTAGTCGGTAGGGGATAGAATGTGTGAATGATGCTAGAGAATTCGAGTATTTAGGGAGTGCTAGCAAGAGAATATGGAAGAATTGGACGGATTGGTTGAGCAGGATCGTGTTATCAAAGGAGGAAGGATCTCAGCAGGGTCTAGAGTGGTGCAAGGAGTAGTTGCGGGTTAAGTGGGGGAGTTCCACCATCTGCAGTTGGGTTGTAGGATTGTCTTCACATGGGGTTGAGGATTGTCGGCGTGTTGGCAAGTTATTTCAGCTAAGGAAAAAGGAGTAAAATGGTAATTGTGCGTGGGATTTGATGAATATGTGCAAAAGTTGGCCCTGTCGGATCAGGGTTAGGCTTTGGAAGATTCAAAATTTATGCTTAAGGCATGGGCGAGTTGTAAGGATAGTGACTCAGTCACGTGTTTCATTGAAAAAGGTGTTCCTGTGTTAGGAGAGCCTTGGAGTTGATTGTATTCGGGGCCAGTCAGAGTAGGTGACTCTCAATAGCGGTCCTAGTGAGTTCAAAAGTTAAAGAATGCAGCGTTTAAGGATTTCAAGCAGCAGTGTGATCGAGAGTCGAGCTTTTGCAGAGTAATCTCTAAGAAAAATGAGGATGGTTGGAATGTTCTATGATATGTTTCAGCATGCAGAAGAATATTGGAGGAGTGAGAGAAATAGACTCCGGATTGAAGAAAAGATTATCAGAAGGGTATGAGACGGGTTGCGGGATTTGGGCAACATAGTCTCGTGAATCAATGTCACTCGGGATGAGTGAGGGTTGAGTTTGCTATGGGTTGAAGGAAGTTGTTATTGTTCCTTAGGAAATTAATGATGATTAAAATAAGATGGATTGATTAGCCATGGTTGAAATGGCACATTTGCGGCAGTGATTGGTTCCTTTGATGTGATTTGGTTATGCATGTGGTTTGTGCTGGTGTGTGCGGGGCTTGTCGACCGTCGTAACGGATCTCATTTGGGAGCATTTGAGTGCTATGAACTGTCAGGTATAGGCGGACCCCGGAAGGGTTATGATGGTATAGACTACTACTTAAGAATTTGCATGATTGGGTGATAATGGGGATTCACTCGTGTGTTGAGATGGTACTCTTGAATTGAGTCAAGTAAAAAGTTTCTATATGATGACGTGTTCACCCTATTGGTGGTTCGAAAGTTATGATGGAATTCTTTCGCTACCTCATGTTGGTATGTTAAGTGCGGGAAGCAGTATGTATCTGGGAGTAAGAATCGAGATTTAGGTCCGATGTTTATAAGGATGTTCCAACTAGAGGAAAAGAGGGTGGATGCGTTGCATCCAACCTTGGAAAGAAGGTTACTTGGTGCACCCTTAGCAGTGAAGTCGGACCATAGCATCCCCTTTAGCATCCGCACCTGGGCACAACTGAGATGGAGGAACAAAGGGTGGATGCGAAGCATCCATCCTAGCATGCGAAGCTGAGAAGTGGAGGACGAGGTGGATGCGAAGCATCAACCCCAGCATCAATCTCTAAAGCTGAGTTGGATTAGGAATAGGAGAAATTTGGCCCACGACTTTTGTACGCAATGTATAAGCCAAAAACGCCTCTTTTAGGTCATCTAACATATTGGGAAGAGAGAAAAAGCCACGACNTTGATTATTGTATGAACATGAGTGGCTAAGAACCTTATTGTTCTAGGGTCATGGGTGATACATGAATGTTGATGTTTGAAGTTTAATTTGACGAAGTTGATTTTATCATATTGGGTTGTTTATTTAATTCTGTTCTTAATTATTTTACTGAGTAGTTAACAGTGAAATACTATCTACGAATCTAGAATTGAACTCAAAAGTGGGAATTCTAGATTGCATAAAGAATTAAATAGAGCAAGTTCTTGAACGCGGGCATCGGGGAACATATTAGCAATTAGGATAGACATATACCTATTTTCCTTGCTTGGTTGAAATACAGGAATTGTAAATGCATTCTTGTTATTCTTAATTCCATAGACATATAGGCGTTAAGTTAACTTGAATAGGCGAGTAAGAACTCGACAAATTCTTATAAGTACTATCAACCCTGTGAATCAACAATCCAGATAAATCAATTAGTCATTTTAAGCCAAGAATATAACACGATTGTTTGCTAGCCCGTGACCCTGGAATATCCTCTCCTATAGATTGTTAGTCGAAATTACTATTTGTGTTGGTTGATTTCCTAGTTAATTCATTAATTGGTATTTTAGGTAGTAACTTAGTTAATTATATCTTTTGTGATAAATCTCTTGAATCGATAAGTTAATTGAGTTGAATCAGACAAAAGTTAATCATAAGTCTTCGTGGGAAAGATACTCTACTCACTACTTTATTACTTGACGGCCATGTATACTTGCGTGAGTGTGTTTGGTCNAAATTAGCTACTTGACTGAGTTAAGCTTTTATTACTTATTTGTGCAAGTTTTACTTTTTCGTTTGCCTTGTTTATGTTAACGCAGGCTCTTCTCTTGAATGCGGAGGAGTAGAAGCGCAAACAAACTCCTTCCTTTTGATATAGAAATTGAACGAACACTTCATAGGGTGAGGAAGGAAGTCGAAGCTAGAACAAGAATAGAAAGAGAGTTGGACAACGTAGTTCAACCACAGCCAATAGAGATGGCAGGTAATGAAGAGCGTCCGGTGATAGAAGCCGCAAGGCCCAATCTTGCTAACATGACTCAGGCTATTGTGAAGCCTGATATCACAGGGCATTTTGAACTCAAACAGTACATGGTACAGCTGATTCAGTCCACAGGGCAATATGTGGGTCTATCTCATGAAGACCCGCAGAGGCATATTCAGAATTTCTTGGAAATTACGGACACCTACAATTATCCTAACATTTCCAAGGACTATGTTAGGCTGACGCTATTTCCTTTTTCCTTGATGGGGGAAGCTAAGGAATGGTTGCAAAAGGAGCCCGCAAACTCAATCCGCACATGGAATGATTTGGCAAGGAAATTCTTAATCAAGTTTTTCCCTACTAAGAAGACAAAATCACTGAGAAGCCAAATTCTTGGGTTCCAACAACAGGATGGCGAGACACTTCGTCAAGCTTGGGAAAGATACAAGAAGCTATTCAAAGACTGCCCGCATCATTGTCAGACTGATGAGGTATTGGGGCACACTTTTGTTGATGGGC